>JANHGL010023458.1:83887-116185 GCA_024611195.1 Ceyx melanurus | reverse complement strand
ACCCTTGGGGGACTCCACTAGTCACAGGCCTCCAGCCAGACTCTGCTCCACTGACCACAACTCTCTGGGCTCTGTCCCTCAGCCAGTTCCCAATCCACCTCTCTGCACAATCACTCAATCCACACTTCTTAAGCTTGGCTGTGAGGATCCCATGGGAGACAGCATCGAAAGCCTTGCTGAAGTCAAGAAATACAACATCCACTGCCCTCCCCTCATCACTGGTACTGGTACTCAGAAGTTGTAATGCAGACCAGGTTTTTAAAACAGCAAAATGAATGAAATTCCATTAATTCCATTAAAGACCATGTTAAAACACTTCTCTTCACCATAAAAATAGAGGCATTCATTAAAGAAGATAAGAAGTGGGTATAGTAGGTATTCCTCCTAATATACAAATAGGTTGAAAATAAGTTCCCTGTATTTATTATCCAAGATACTTTTGTTTCCTCAAAGTACAAAAATAAGTGTCTTTGTCCTGATCTACTTGAGTGCCTATACACTCACTGTGCCAGGTGGCTCCACCAACAACTTCAGAGAAGTTATTTTCGTAACTTCACTGCTACTCTGTTCTTCAACTTCCACAACTCTCTTATTTAAAAAATACTTTTCCTTTAAAACTCACAACTCAGCAGAATAAAGGAATTAATTAAGCAAGGCCATTTTCTTTGTTTCCTTTCCTATTTGCCTTCTGATGTTCTTGAACAGTCAGAAGTTGAAAAATTTTCCAACTTAAAAAATAAAAACCACAGAGTCATTCTTCACTTTTTCCCCCAGTGACTACCAACATAAAGAACATTATTCACATTTCAAGACTGTCACTTTTTTTTAAGGAGAAACAAAAGAGTCTAGCACTGGAGAAAGTAAAAAGTGAAAATGTGAAAACAGACTGTTGTCCAGATTCTTCATGAACTTTTTACCCTTCACCTTGTTCTGTAACCTTAAATAAGTATGCATTTGTGTGTTTTGTTTTGTTTGCAATTAAACATGTATTTGTAATTTCAGTTTCATGGTAGCTTGGAAATTACTTTATATGTAAATTGAAAGCTACTGGGGCAGACTGATTCATTAAGACATGTTCCTGCCTAGTGTATGAACCCACATCAAGTCCATGGATAACCAACTGGACAGACAACAATAGGTCATTTAGACCAGCCTCAGAATGATGAACAGCAAATAAGGATTATAAACAAATTCTCAGCCTTTAATAAAATCACTGGCAGTATGAAAGCACTTTAACTACTGGAAAATATTTTAGAGCAGTGGGAATTGCGTAAGTCTTATGATTTTTTTTCCCTCTGTCTTCATCAGCCTCAGGACTTTTCCATGCTCTCATCTTCAGATCAGTCTTTTCCCAGCTGCCTAGATCTGTCATTAGAATATTACCTGGTGAAAACTGCCATGATCATCAAATAGGTCATATTACAGCTAGACACAAAAGTAGATTCTTCTCTCATTTAAAGTGGCATAATTCCATAAATTTCAGTAGAATTACTCCTGCCTATAACAAGTAGAAGAAAGATGCTGAGCACATTCCAGTTACTGCTATCGGGCACACCTCATATATAGCACAACAGTTCTTCTCAATCTTATAATTGCAGAAGACAACCAGGAGCATTCCCCAAGGGCTATATTCTGTAGAATATTCTAATATTTAAACCAAAAATAGCAAATTTGATATCCCAGCTGCATTTCAGAACTAACACTGAACATAATGAAAGAAGAAAGGCTCTCCCTGTTTATATCTCAGGATATAGAAAAGTATTGGTGGTTTCTCAAAGTAAGCATGATCTATCTATGATCTATGATCTAAGCACTAATTACACCAAAGTATGACAATAGAACACCTATTTCCAATACGTAAGGTTTAAAAGTATAATTGAAGAATGCTTTTTTTAAATACTCAACTTAAAGCTTGTTTATTGTCATTATTTGAATGTATCTGACATAGGCTTTCACTCATCCATTCCTACAATTCCATTCTCTCATAGGTTTAAGGACCCTTTACTTTCAGAGGAGAAGAAATTCAGTGACACACTTAAATTGCATGAAAGCTTTCTCTCAAATTTTCCATAATTCATTTCCTTCAACCTCTCTCCAAAACCTTCTCTCTAGTTTTCAGAATATTTTGTAGCCTTTCCTAATTTCCTGCAGTTTGTATCAAATACTAAACACTGCTCCATTTCTTCTCTCAATAAGGTACTGTCAGGGAGCAAAACATTTGCTCTTTTACTCCTATTTACAGAAGAAAAGATCCTTTTTGTTTGTTTTTTGCACTATCAGTACAATGGTTAAATGGTTAAATTACCAAACCAGAGGCAGCAATCTCAGGCAGTGTGTTAAATTTTTCTCACTAAACTTTCATCAACCACCAAATACATTTTTAACCAACACCTAAAATTCAGCTGGTGGAAAGTAAATCGTTAACTAAAGAATCCTTATCTCAGCCTCTGCTGAGGGATCAGCATTTCTAGAAACAAAACTGGATTTTACATCTTTCTTGTTTTTCCATCACTTATGTTTCCTTCTACAATAAAACAGAGTAATGAAAAACACTGGTTTTGAGGGAAAATCTTGGGAATGATAAAAACTTTTAAAGTTTATAAAATTACCATGGTTCACTTCTCTGTGCAATACACATATGCAACCATGAATTTTTTTTACTATTCAGCTATATTAAAAAAGTGAAGTTTCAAAACTGGTAGGCTGAATCACTGCTAGGATAAGAACTAACATGACACAATTTAGCCAAGAACTGAAAATGTCTTTCTATGGGAGGTGCTGTCATTATTGAACAGAACCACTAAAACATCAAAAGCTTTCCGTTGCTGGCAACTTGAGTACCATTTACCAAAACCTGAATCATCTGTAAAAACACCATATATCTGCTCCCTCTCCAACTTTGAATATACTAAACAAGAAGTTTTCATGGAGGTATTTAGTAATGTCTCTTGAAAGGAATAATGTATTCTCAATACTCTCTACATAATACTTTGAAGTAAAAAATCAATAGTGTTTAACTGATGAACATCATTGTCTTTTAACATTGATATAAAGAGAAAACTAAATCAACTTTTTCTCAGACACTCTAATATGTATTTAAGCCTGTTCATAATTTTGAAAGAGCTCATCTGATCTGTGCTCTTTCAACATCTAACAAGCAATTTACGTGAGTTATTTGTGGAGTGAAGTAGGAGGGTTTGCTTGTGCTTGCTAGTTTTCTAATGTCAATGACACTTTATGGTAGTTTTAAAATCTGTTTTATGAAAAAAAAAAAAGCAAATAACCAAAGGAGATGGATATGTGTGGGGGGAGGGGGGTGAAGAGTATTTAAATATTCCTTCTGTTTTAAACTATTTGATCAACATATTTTTTAATATTGTAGCAAACATTTCAAGCAAGGCTTCAAGTACAGGTTGTGGACATAGGATTGAAAGAAAGGTGACACCTTATTAAACCTTTTTTTTTCTCTCTCCTCTTCCCCCCCTTCTTTTTTTCCCCTTTCTTCTATAATCCAGAGATACAGGGTGAAGTTACCTAACAGTTTGAACTAACCTATATCAAGCCAGCACTGCACTCACTTCTCTTCCCTTGTGATCATAGCCCTCATGTACCATGTTCTCTCTAAGCTGAGTACATGCAATTTAAGCTAGATCATCAGCTAGAAGAATATTGTCCTCTCTTTTCCATGGCTCCTTGCTAGTTGGATCAACTCCCTGAGTAGGGGTGGCAGCAGATGTGCACAAGCACTGGCACAAGTAGAGGAGGTGCAGAGTGACCCTGAAGCCAGTACTAGTGGAGGTCATAGAAGACTGTGGAAAGCTAGCTCAGGCTGATGACTTCTACCCAAGGATTGCAGCCCCAGCTCAGTGACTGTGGGTAACACTCTTCTAGCTTCCAGCCTATGTTAGTTACTGTTGGTTTTGTGCCAATACTGATCTGTTATTAGGTAGAAGTTACATCTTCCCCATGTTTGACCCCTGGTCACTGCAATATCCCTGTTGCTTCCCCACCCTGGTAGAAAACTCTCACAAACTTGGCTTTCTATTGCCTTTGTCTTTATTATTTTATCCTGTGTAAGTCTGAATACTAATTACCAGGCTTCTATATGGTATTTCAAATTACTTCAGAGAGATAGAAAATAGACAAGGAAAGACTGTATGCTTCAGCAAAATATGTATGGGAAGCTTCACACATCAGAAGAATCCTTTACAATTTAGATTTAACTCTGAAGAAGGTGGTGTAAATGATGGTGCAAAATTTTTCTTATTATTGTGGGACAGGGACTAAATCTAGACTTTAAAAAGAAACATTACACTGAATCAAACTCGGTTAATTTCACATTCGGCATCCAAAAAAATTACTCTTTTCCTTTTTGAGTATAGTCAAATAAACCTACTAAAACATCTTCAGTGCATAAAGTCACATACTGTGTACAGTCAATCACTTTACATACTTGCAGTCAGACTGAAACTGCAGATCCACACTTAACAGTCCTCAGCTTCTAAAATTAGGTTTTTAGAGTCTTATTTACACACAAGCCACCTCTTCAAATATTTTGAGCTTTTTTGAAGTTACAAAAAACTAATTTATTTTGTAACGTGAATAAAATCAGGCTGCCTATGAATTGTAGGGAAGCAATTCTAGGACCCTGGGTTTGAAACTTCCAACCAGCATTTCATAAGCTTTTCCACTGCATAAATGCATTGTGCAACAAGTGCATAACAGCATATTGAATGACTCATGATTTAGAAATATTGTTAATCATGACATTGTATTAAAAAAGAAATCAGGCAGTTTATGTTTGATATTCCATAAAATACTTACATGTGCTAAATGTCCAACTCTGTACAGTGTTATACCCGAACTCACATAAATTACATGGTGAATACACCAGCACAGCTGACTGTGCTTTCAAAGTGTTGCATTCAACTATCACATTAAAGGCTCCACCTCACCACATCCACTCAGACTCTTCATGCTTCACACTAATTCATGCCAAGTCCAAGCTACCTGGGTCCACATAAATGACTCCTCTCTACTCTGCCTTCTTCAAAGGTCCCAGCCTCCATCTCTTTATCAGCACCCCACAGCCAGGAGACAAGTGAAAACAACATTCATTGGCATTAAACAAGACCAAGTGCAGGGTCCTGCACATTTCTTTTTCTTCAAGCAAATGTCCATATACCCAAGACATCTGGGTATCGGAAGCTACCAGGAACTTAGAGGCAGTGCAGTAACATACTTCCAACTCTAATACTCTAGCCATTACTCTAATAATATAATTTACCTCCAAATTTGGAAGGTCTGAGGATTGGCTGCTTTCCAAGTAGAATGAAATTTATAGGATTTTTCTCTTCTGAGCTAATCTTAAAATTAAACTTTTAAAAACATTTAAACCAGTGTTGATGGATTACATGCATCCTAAATAATACACATGCTGATCAATCTGCAGGAATGCTGAATGAATCTCTTGCACACAGCTCTGTATCACCCTTAACAGTAATACCTAGCAGTGACACTTAAGATTTCTCACACCGGTATCTTTTGCCATAAAAATGATTAAACTGCCATAGAGCTGAAATTGGAACTGAAATATAAGGCTGGATCCCTTGCATAATAAACTTTGATTTAGTCATTAAAGAGATTATTGCTTCACTTCCATGTAGGCAAAAAGGACAGGCACTGTCCTCAGCTAGTACTGCTGGGTGTTGCACTGTGGTTGCATTTTATTTTTATTTCTCCAATTTGATCATAAGTAAAACAAACCACATTTTCAGTTCCGAATAGGAACACTATTTTGGTAAGGCACAAGGGAGACCTGAGCAAACACCCCTTTGGAGAAAAACCATATTCATTTGCATTTCCTAACCTCAGGTCTGGTCCCTTCCCTCTGAAGTCTTTTCATCTCCGACTCAGTTCCCCAACCCTGGAGGCCCTTCTCTTCCCTTGTGAGGTGCTGCCAGCACGGTCAGTGTAATGCTGTTGTGCCAAGGCACCTTGGGGCATGTGAAGAGTCCTCTTTGCACTCCCTCGCCAGGGTTTATCTTATCCCTGAGGACCATTCCACAGTGGCTCAGCTTGCAGTCTTTGGACTGGTGTAGGTGCTGGCCCATCACAGGGATCTGTGGTTTCTGTGTATGGACAGTAGCTTGCCCTTGACAGCTCCTCAACAGGTTCATCAACAGCCCAGCCAGCCATGTTCCTCAGTCCAATACCAAAGTTTTCCTTGATGGGGAATTGCTATTACTGTACTATTAGCGTGAGAGAAGTACTGGGGAGGTTCCCAAGCATGCTGCAAATGGACAGCTTCCTTCCCCGCCTTCAAATTCTCTGCTGAGCAGACAGAAAGCACATCCACATACATATGGATGGCTACAGTCAAAAGTTATTTCCTTCCAACTTCCATAATATGTGATGGAGTAAAAACACCATGGAAACAAATTCAAGAGGGGATAGGCATTAGCAACGCTTCAAATCTGCTTTCCGATTTAAGGTAAACTCAAAAGAGCACTTAATCTTCTTTTCCCAGTTTTTTATTCTCCATATTATAAATCCTTCTTGAAAACTTGAACCACAGTGTGTTATTTTGGCTCAAAGGAAAAAAAGAAAATCTAGTTGATTTGTACTTTCTGATTCTGCTTTTACACTCCAGTTTATCTTGATCATTAGTTTATAAATCCTGGTTTAAGGCATATTTAGAGCCTGCATTCCAGTGAATTATTCTGAAAGGTTTTCTGGAGTGCAGACTTAAAAACAGCTAGAAAAGAAAATGGTTATCTTCTATACATGGGCCTGGAAAAATGTGAACTCATTTCACTCCCTGACACTGCAGCCAAATTAGGAGGTGATTTCTACCCATAATGCCACTTCATTTAGTTATATGTAGGTGGCCATTTTATTTTTTTTTTGTAAATTCCAAGAAAAATAGGGGGGAATAGAATCATTATCAAAGAACTACACAGGAAGACCACAGGAAATTATTTATCAGAGCCTGTAACTTAAGAGAAGATTTTTTAAAAATAGAATTATTTCAGATTCATTAGAATGCACTTGAAGTGACTGATCAGGGCCTGCACAGACACAGAAAACAGCACTTTTCAAAGATGTTTATACTTTGCAGCACTACTGGAACAAAATATGGTACAGAAAAACTTTAGACGGTGGTCTACATCAGCTACTACTGTCCATGGTGGAAACTGACTTCAATGCAGCCATCCTATGATTCATCCAGCATCACCTGAATATCTGAACAATGCAGCTGGAAGTTGGTATGCAGCTCTCTGGGTCTCCCAAACCACCTGAAAAAACAAGCTTCTATTTCCATCTTGGGATAGGTTTTCCCATGTGCTCCAGAGGAGAATTCTGCCTGATGAAAATTCACCAAGTAATGCAAATTCCATGTGCATACCAACAAAAAAAACCCCTCGTATCACTGATACACAAGCAAAAGCTGATATTTAATCTTCAATGGAAAGAGAGGTGCATATAGGATGTTTTGGAGGTCAGAAATACTCAGACTACATGACACTACAACACACAGATTCTGACAGATCCTCAACTTGAAGCTTTCACTGGAAAGCATACATCAGCTGCCAGTCACACAACTCTCACAACATTTACATATGAAAAAAATACTGTATATCAGGTATGCCTCGTTTTTGGCTGATTCATGAGCTGTGGGTAAACAAGACAAATCGCTTCTTAGTCTCCTTGAAACAAGCACCTTCCTTGTGTTTTCTTTCACTTCTGTGAAAAGCAAACCCCCATATTAGGGTATTATTTTCTGCAGTCAGATTCAGGGATTATTTTCTACCTGTGATAAAAATTCTTCAGTAGAGCTCTTTGCCTCTGCTGAAGAGTAGGTAGGAGACTAAAGCAATACACCTGCCATTTCCCAGATTTAATTGAAAAGGGGAGAAAGGGGAAAAAGTTAACAGCATTTTTTAAATCCCAGGAACTTGACAGTGACATATATTCTTAACTCACGTGCCTGTGAGAAGAGGTCATGCTGCCCAGAGTAAATAACAGCTTGTAATTTGCAACAAGGATACCCAGCAGCAGCAGCACTGTGAGATACAGGCGATAATGGGACTTACAGGACTGGGAAATAATTTTCTGATATACTGGGCTGCATTAACAGTCCAGGTTAAGTGTGTCCTGAAACTTTTCCCTTGAAGGTACAGTACGTGGAAGATTTTTGATATATTTAAATGCAACAAAAGGAAATACAGAGGAGGGAGGGAGGGAGGAGTTTCCTGCTGAGATGTTGTGATAAATTATTAAAACTTCTTTTTAATGTTGATGCTACTCTTTAACCTCAGATCACAATACTGACAGCAGAGGAAACTGAAAGTGCTATTAAAGCTGTGATAAACATACCATGCTGTGGTAACATTTGCAAGGCAGGGGGTCGGGGGGGGGGGAAGGGGAGGGAGGTGGAGAAGGAAAAAAAAATCCTGAGGTGCCTTCAATCACTAACATCCAGAAACAACCAGGGAGAAAATATCAAGCTATCTACAGTCCATAGCCACTCTGTCCAAATATTTCTGAGATACCATTTATACATAGCTATTTCATTACGAGACCCTGATAACCCATGTTTTCCATAAATAAATGTCATGCTTGGAAGCAAAACAAAGTGAACTTTATGAAAAGGCAGGTATAGTGAACTCTTCACAGCACCTACAGGGCGAATCCTCTCAGCAGTTTTTAGCACAAGTGGAAAATGAATTGCTGCCTTCAAAAAACGTGTTTTCTCAGCACAGCATTTTTAATTTTTTTATAAAGTTAATGCAATTTATCTTTATTAACACATCAACACTGCCATAGCCAGTCACCAATTAGTGCTGCTGGCAATGCATTTCACAACATTCATGCACTTCACAAAAATGTCTGTCTAGTCTTTTTTACCACATGCACTAACAATTCTGGGCTTAAAGCAGGTTTCTTGCTTTCTTTCTTCCTTCCTCTTCTTTTCTACCACTGTAATTCCCTATGCTGGGGTTAACATCTCTTGCAATAAAGCCACAAACATCTGTCCCAGAGTCTCAATAATGAAAAAAAACAATTTGAATTCTCACAGTCAAAAAGACCCACAGGTCTGTAAATGGCATATATTTATTAGTATAAAGGCCTTAAATGTTATTCTGCTAATGATACGATGCAAAGTATAATTGCTGCAAGGAACATATATGCCTTACAGAGTCAGTCAAGCAAACTAACAATAAAATAAATTAAATTCCATGCTCTCTTTTCAGCATCCTATTGCAAGCCCACATGGCAAGCTGAAATCAGAGACACTCCAAACAGCACAGGTATTCTCCTTAGATCACCTTGAATGCAGTTTTTTAAAAATCTTACCCAACCATCCATCACAAAACTTTTTCTTTCAACTTACCCCCCTTCCAGTGTTTGCCTTTGGTCCTGCTAAGCTTGCTCAGAGTTGGTCCAGAGAAAAGCAACATCAAAATGAAAAGAAGTTCAAGCATAGTGATTTTCCTCCGTTTCACTGATAACATTTCCACAAGTTATTTGAAAAAAAATAAAAAATCTTACATCTTCACCCCCATTTTCTGTTTCCTTAAGGAAGAGTGATTAATCATTGAAAAATCAAAGCAAGTAGCTTTGCTCTCCTTAGATGTGAAGTAATATCTCAACGATGTAGCCCTGAGGAAAGGCACATTTCTCACTGATCCAGTTTCTCCCACACAACACGCAGCCAGCACCGCTGCTACTACAGTAGCTATAAAATAATTCCTGCTCCTCACTTTGGTTTCTGTGGGAATATATTCCTCAGCTTGCAGCGTGAGCTTGATTGAAAATGATAAAAACAGTAATGCTTGTGTCCAGCAGAAAAGAGAAAAGATGTCAGGATTGTGAAAAAAGATGAGAAGCAGTTGTAGTGACAGCTTTAAGCCTGACTGTCTGATCCTAATAGCCGTGCAACCAACCAAATTGCTCTTTTAAGAGTAATAAGGCTTCAGTGAAAGCTGGTGTCACTGCCACTTGGTTAGGTAGTGCAGGGCTTGAAAATCACCAAGGAACCTGCTAGAGATAACGACTGCCACGGTCCCAGCTCCAAACACAGAGGGCTGAGCAGAATACAGTATGCACAGGGAGCATTTAATCTCTATTGTGTGCAGGAGATTTCCTGCTTCACAGTGTGCAACTGATCAGGACTTTTGACTGCATTTTATTAAGGCTGTAGTTCATACTTTACACTAACATACAAGCTTTAATACACTAATTACTTACAGCATTTCTGAAGTAATTCTTGCATGGGGAAAAAAAACCAACAACCCTGCATGCTTTTGCCTTTCCTTTTTTATTTTTTTGAAGTAGCAAGCAGGAAGAACAAATCCTTAGCAGTAGCAGTAATCTTTTCACTGCACAGAGCAGCTATGCATTTTATATTTTCACGCGCTCTATCCTTAGGATCTCCTAAATCTGGGGGGTGGAGGGGGTAGTGTGTGTGACCATAGGGGGCAGAGAGACAGGAGAAAGAGAAAGAGGATGTTCAGAAGTACACGTCTTTTCAAAATAATAGACTCCTGTCACAATTTCTCATTTAGTATTTGTTACTGCCACAAAAATACAGCTACTTCTGTCTCCAAATGTCCATATTTAAGAATTCTGAAGCTGGATCAGTAAACACAAGACTTTCTGCTCAGAATTTTGTATTTTCACAAAGGCTGCTCAGAGAAAGATTCATGACATTCAAACTGTTCAAACAGTCTTGAGATGCCCAGTGCTTATTGAAGTATGCCCAGTAGCTTAAATTAATCTACAGTTTGGCATTTAGTTGTTTCCATGTAAGTATTCAGTACTCAAATCAATGAGCCACAAACCTCGTGCTGTAGATTTATATAAATAAAAAAAATCAATGTCCTTAGAATGACAAAGCAACGATGGTCACAAATTCCCTCAAGTTACCACGTTTTCAACCAGGGACATGATGCCCTTTTCAGTGCAACATTAAGAAGATGATATTAATAAATCTGAAGCTTTGCCTATTCATCTGAATAAAGAATGGTATTTTGACTGGTGGAGACAATCATCAACTTCTAATATACGTACAGATTTTTTTTAAAACAAAATATAACAACACAAACAAGGAAATATTGGGGCTCTGCCACCACCACATCAGCTATAAGAGATCTTTTGCTTTCTTTTTAAGTTCTAAAATATATTTATGGGCTGGTTACAGGATATAACGTTTGCATTTAGACAGAATACAAATGCACACTGATGCACAGAAGTTTTTAATCTCTCTGTGCATTAATTTTTAAGTTATTAAGACATCTTACTAGATGCAGGGTCTGATATATCAGGGCTGATGTTTATGGCTCTTAGTTGCTAAATATCAGGTCAGTATCTCTATCATGTAGAGTCACTAAGCTGTGGCTTCTTATGTTACATTTCTTCATCAAGCCATTCTTAATTACCAGTCTCATTGCGAATAATTAAAATACCATTTCTATTTCTCTCCCAACTGTTACTGAAATGAGGCAGACACTTGTTTTCATTTTGATTGCCACTGACATTCCTCTGAAACTAACACCATGCTGCCATGTTGAAGCATCAAATAAATTACCAGCTCACATTGCTAGGTTTCAAATTTTTTATGTCCAGATAATCAAATGGCCTTAAAGTAAAACCACCACCAGAACCCTAAAGTACCATTATGCAAATTCACCTGAGTTTTGAATTGGAAAGCAAACACCTCTGATGTCCAAATCGTGTGACAGTATCAGTCATGCTTCATAAATCCTGATGGGATAATTCTTCTAGACACCTCTGCAGCCTTATGCAACTTCTCACTCCCCCATCCTTTCTTCAGTCTTTGTCTTGTTTTCAAATTTTATGAGCCCCTGAAAGTTTGCCTCTTTGTTTCTACCCCTACCCATGTGAAAACCAGCTGTGGGGAACCCTCTTCCCAGTGCTGGCAGCCAATCTTAGGATATGTCCTTGGTTCCTATGCTGCCGAAGAATCCAACTTCTTCAGCCTGGACACCTTCTATTTTCAGCATAAATGAAAGGAGCAGCTATTGGAAGGTATTATGAGATTCTGTCAGATTTCTGTCAGCTCTGACAGCCTCAGCATGATCAAGTACTGCTCAGGCAGCAGCCCAAGAAATGTGGCAGGAGAAGGTAAGGACCACCCAGCAGAGGAGCAAAAGGGAAGTCTTTATGGCTGCTGGTCACGAGCATGTTTGGTTCAGTCTAAAGACTCCAGACTTCCACTCTGCTAATGGTTTTCAGGGTTATTTTGCAAAGAGAACGTTATTAAATCCACTTTGTATATATTGAGAGTGAACAAGAAGACCTTCGGGGAAACACAGAAGTCTTGAAATTTAGTGGAGCTTTTAATATCCCAGTTTCTAGGTTCATAAGAATTTCAATTTTCCAGAGCTGAAATGCCTCCAGAGAAAAGATAGAGTTTCAAGAAAGATTATATAAACGTTATAGGTTGAAACATCAGAAAGACAAATAAAAGAAACCCAACATTTATTTTTCCTTCAAGGTATCATGATTTTTAAGTCAACATCATGTTTTAGAAATGCAAAAGAACTGATGTGTAATTTTATTGCAAGGTTTGAATATGCAATATAGAAAAAAAGAGGGAAAATTAAGCAGTTTCTTCTACCTTTGTGTCTGTTACTATTACAAGAGTAAGTCCTATGAGAGCTGCAAGAGGCAAACTGATCCCATGATAACTAAAAATGTCCCTGACATCGAAACAGTGCTTGCTGCAATCTCCTACACCCTCCAAGGTCCTTCATGGCAGCTCACACCACTCATGAGTATCAGACCATTTTAATATTTTGTAAGCATAGAAGAGCTAATATTAAGACAGACCACAGGCTTTACATTTTTAATAGTGGTCAACCTCAGGTGCTTATGAAAAAGTACAAGAATTCTAAGAAAAGATTAGTATAAATTGCTATTTGCCCAACCTGCCAGCCTCTGCCTCTGAAAGGCTTTGCAACTTCTTAACCAAAGACTATCACAATTACCAAGTTTGATTAGAGTGACAGACCTATACTTCCTGACTTTGTCTAGGTTCTTTTTGGATTAATTTATGTTTTTCTCCATCCCCATAATGTCTGACAATAAGTTCCACAGAGTCAATTATTTGCAGTCTGAAAAACATAATTCTTCTATGTCTTTGAAACATTTACTTGATTTTTGAGATAATTTTCCACCATGGAAAAAATATTCCAGTTCACCTTTCTTCATATCATAGTTTCCTATCTTACTCTCCCTTCATACAACCTATTCCACTAACAAGTCTTACTACTAAGTAGTAAGTCCTACCCTAGTCTTTTCTGAGAACAAAGACATTACATACTCACAAATGTCCTTGCTGACTTCATCTTTAAGTATATCCAATTCTAATTTAGTGTTTATGAGATGAAGTCAAAAGAAAAATCTGCAGTATTTAAAATTAATTATCAGCTGCTTATCCTCTCCCTCATTCTATTCATGAAGCCAAAGGGCAGCAGCTACCATTAAGCTGGAGTTATGTTTATAAATGCCTACAACGTTAATGGATACACGGGTTCTTTTTTAATTAACAGAATTTTGAGATGTTTACTCAGTGGAAGCATACATCAGCAACCTAAGTAACAAACCAGCAGTGAGATACTCAGAAAAAAATCTGTCCAAATTAGTTTAATAAGTAGTTGTTGTATCCAGTTATTCGGTCACCCATCCCTCACATATTTTCCTTCTTTTTACTAATCACTACCTGGTACAAGGGACTACTGGTACAAGCACTTAGTTAAAACCCTCAAGTTTGAATAAATAGCAACAATAACTTCATGGAACCTTCAGTATCAGACCCCCTGTGCAATGTGCTCTTTTAAGGGGGATATTGTGGAGCAGTCTCCTGTTCACAGACTATAGGAGGGATAGAGAGAAGCCTCAGCTGCTCAGTTGCTGTCATGCTCTTAGGCCACTGTATGTGAAGACAGGACAACATTATGCTCTGGTGAAGATTACAGACTTTGAGATGGTTCAGTATCTTGTATCAAATCCATCAACCACCAAAAAATCCACACTAATAAACAAAAACAAAAACAGAACAACAAAACAAAATACAGAAAAAAAACAAAGCCACAGAAAAAAACAACCAAACAAAAAACCCCACAAAGAGATTGCAGAGCAAGACAGACATTACTGTTCAAAGAGTTATGATTAAGATGAGAAGAAATGGAAACAGAAGCTAACATGTCCATAGCCCCAAAAATTTTTGTTCTATCCCAAAATTTTTGTTCTACCTCCCTCTTCTATTCGCCCAGAGATACCATACAGCCAGTAGTTGGCAATACAAAAATGTCCACAAATAAATAAACTTTGCAAAAGAATATAATCAACACTGAAACTACAAGAAATACTTCATCCTGAAATGTAGGCATGAAGAGTGTTTTTCCACTGTCTACCTCACCATATACATACAGATGCCCAAGTTGCTGCAAGCCATAATTAATTCAGTTCTTTTTAGGCATGAAAATTGTTTTGATTTTAAATACTTTCAGCTTAAGGCATTATAAATATCTAGGGAAACCTCCTGGGGATTTCTGTTAGTCACAGACACCAATAGGAACAACATTTTTGAATAACTGTAATATAATACATTGCCAAAAAAATATATATCCTCCTTAACTCAAAAATCTATCTGAAATTCCTTCCTGTTCATGAAATTTCCAATGATAAAGAAACTAGTGCTTGTCCAGTGTGCAACCTGCACTTCCACTGCAGGTGTTCTGGAAAAACATTTTTATTTCCTCTTCACAAATATAACCAATCATTGCATGCCAGTGCTTAAATAGGATGTTCATTTCGGCTTCCATTGAGACCCAGAAAAGGATCTCTTATCATCATAACTAATTAGTAGCCCTGGTTTTTGTGTAAGACAACATGGAATCCTCATGTATAGAAATACATCACTTCTAGTGCAGAAGAAATGCATCAATCATACATTTTTTTAAAGTTCAAAAAGTATACATTTGCTTGATAGAGTTCATAAGTAACTGTGAACTGCTGAAATATTTGCTAAGTAATGTGAGAAAGCCAACTTTTCATTTTTCAATATTTTTAATAAAAATAATTAACTTTGAATTATCCACTACATTACACACAAAGATTCTAAATTATTTCAGCACTGATAATATGCTGTACTGTTACTCTGAAATGTAATTTTCTAAACAGCATCTGTCTAATAATTTCATTGCTGTCTATATGTAACAAATTATACACATAAACAGTAATATATTAAAATTATATGTATAATTTTATGCAACAATGTGTAATAATATCTATTTAACACTAGTATGAATTGCTTAACAACATATATTTGTTGCTTCCTAAGAAGGAGCTTTGGTAAGAAAAATATAATATGAAGTCATAAATCACAAGAGGTAAAAACACTACAGAAAAATTTCATTGTGTTTTCTATTACACAGTGAAAACACATGTCTGTGCTCTGACAAGAAAGAAAAAAAAGGCAAATAATTCTGTCCTTACCTCTTTTCTAGTATGGAAAACTCCTAATATATTTGCTATCTTACAGCATCCTGTCTTGTTCTATTTCCTACCCAGAAACAGAACATTTATCCAAAACCAAAGTATGAAATTATCTGGAAGAGCTGGCACACACTACTGATCCAAAAGGAGAGGAGGAAAAAAAAAGAAAATAGAATAATTGTGGGCAAAGAAACTTGTAGAGAAAATACCCAGATGTATTTCCACAAAGTGTAAGTGGAGCAATAGTTTTACTTTGAAAATACCTGAGCTGTCTTTTATATTCCTCTCCCCTGCCCTGGTCCTCTTTCTAATGGCTGTGAAGAAGAGAAAGCAAAACTGGAAAGTACCCGTTCACTCATAGGGGAATCATAACCTGCTTACCATCACTCAAGGGCTTTGATTTCCCAGTAAACATATTACCACTTATAGGAAAAAAATACACCAAATAAGTCAGGCTAACCTTTCATTTTGAAATAGATCTCTAAATCTGAAAGCCTTGAAGCCTTTTTGGTGTTTTCCAGGTTTTTGCCTTCTTAAGGATTATTTTAGACCTCTTCACTTTAAATTTTACTATCCACAACTTTGAAGCCACAAACTACTGAGCTGTTCCTCTCCTCCTGCTCCAATTAATTTTTAAAGTGCTTTGGCACTGCAATGCCCAGTAGCCTCATTAGGAAGAATCGACCAACATCACTCAATCTATCCACAAGTAAACTACAGAAATTAAACACGGAAAAGACAACTAAATCATAGACTATTTGGCATCTCCATGGAACAAAAATGCTAGGAGAACACAAGTTTTTCTGGGCAATGGAATAAGATGGGGTCTGAAATTTCAGATGAGGAAGGAGGACCAAGATGGAGCACAGATCATTCAGTAAACACTGCTAGTGACTAGAGATGCAGCTGCTTTCTCAAATATTGATCCAGTGGGTTTTGTGTTTGGGATGCCTCCAGAGTTGCTGAAGGTGTCACGTCTCAGGTGACCTGCAACAAAGAAATCCTGACTAATTGCAGTTATTAAAGATATTAGCTTGTTGTTCCTTTTTTGCAGTATTGAAGTTTCCCTGAGGACACGTTCAAGACAAAAGATGCAGCAGTGACTTGACACTTCTCCCTTCGACTTCTGTGCTCCAGTAAAGAGCCTCATTTATCAGCTGGGATTCCACACACAAATCAAAAGTACCAACAATTACCAGACAAGAGTGTGATGTGTCAGTATGAAAGCAGTGCCAAAATGCTACACTGCTCAGATTCCTGAAGCTTTAAACACCAGAGTAATTTTTCTGCAGAGCCCCAGATTTGCAACTCATTTGCAAAAGAATGAAGGAGGTTTGGCTGGCTTGGTTGGGTTGTTTGCTCCATCTCATTCAAGTTCAGAACAAACGTCTGTACAGCAGGAAAATTTTAAAAAAAAGCAAATGTGACACACCTGCTTCCATCCTTTGTTGATTTTACTGAACATAAAGCCAAAACAGAGGATCTATGAGTGTTGTTCAGAGGCAGCAAGTATTGTATAATCAGCATTTGTCTGAAACACTGAGACAAACGCTACACAGACTCCTGCTAGGCAAATATCTGCTGTTGCATTTAAAATGCATGTGGATTTAATTGAAATTTATGCTTTCAAACTATTTTTGTTTACAACAGTGCAAAACGAATTGCTACTTAAGGATACATTCAAGTCCTGCATTCATTCCTCCTTCTTCCATATTTATTACAGAAGTAGATACGGAGAAATACATCTACCTCTACAAGGTAAAATAACACTGAAAAGCCTTTTTTTTAGCATTGTGCTGCAAAATATTTACACTTCACTATTCATGGGCTACATCTGCCCAGCTGTGCTGCAGTAGGAGCCAAACACAAACTGACTATCCACAGTACCTTACCTATGCTGGGGCTGGTCTTCCTTTACTGGGAGACAGCCCAGCAGGCAGTGAGCTTCTTCACTGGCCAGCAGAAAGGGATCAGCTGGTAACTGATGAAAAGTAGACACAGCTACCACAAGACACAGCATCTGCCACAGCCATTACTGGCAATCCTGAATTCATTAATAATTATTTAATTAACTTTTTTTTAGCACTGCAGAGATCACACTAGAAAAACAAACCACGTGCATTTGACCGTCACTCACACCTCAGAAGCTGTTTGATCATTACATTCCAATGCCAGGGACAACCCCACTGGACTACAACCAAGGCCAGAGGGTACATAAAATGATGTTGTATAGGCATAAAAGAGAACATCATCTAACCTACAGAAATCATTAACTGTGCTAATTCACAAGGCAAAAGAACTTAGCAAGGCTATAATCCTAGCTTCAGTTTGTTCTGGCTGATAGAAAATTCAATTTAATATTCCTGACCTGAGAAAAATTTATATACAAGTCCTTCCAAGATAAGCTTATCCCCAACCCCACTCTTCCACACCACATCAGAGTATCCCACTTCCATCAAGGCCACCCTTCAAGCACAGTTTTGCAACAAAAGCATCATCTCTTCTTATGATGGCTTTTGTCATTGCGGTTAACTACCTTCCACTTCATTCAACACATAACAATGATTTTCCATTTAAACAATTAGCACTACAGAACAACTACATAAACGTTTGACTCAAAATGTCTTTCAGATAAATTATACTAAATCAGTGCATGTTAAACAAAAAAACAAACAAGGATGAAAACCACCACTGTGGCTGTTAAAGGGTTGAATATCTGGAGCAAAATTAAAGTTGGGTTATTCTTCTCTACCTGGATGTCCTGTGCTGCAGGCTTAGAGGTGGCATTATAAGCATGGCTGAATAAAACAATTTATAATAAGGTTTTTGCCTACAGCCTTTTAAGGCTGTGTTTTAGAAACACAGTAGGAAGAAATGTGATCTTTCATTGGTTTCACTCCAGTGACCAGGGACTAGATGACAGAGGATAATCAGCAAAGGCTGTAATTTATCATGCCACTGTAACACAGCAGATTCCTAAGACAGGCTGACTCGGCAGCAGACCACCACCCAAGAAGGCAGAGTAAGGCGGTCTCCAAGGCCCAGGTATTCAAACAAGTGTTCATGCATTGGCACATGTATGACAGCATGTGTAAAAACCTATGCTGAACACACCTGCCTCACAGGTTGACTAAAACAACTGGGAACTTGCACACATGTAAATATGTTGTTAAGGCACCTACATTATGTGAATAACTCAATGCACTTTGGTACTTTTTCCTGTTAAACTGATTTAATAAGGTCATTCCCATGTGTTTTACATCTAATCATCCTGCTCTTTCTCTCAGCATGGAAAATTCCACCCTATGCAGAGGCGGTCGCTCTGCTTCAAACAATGCACTGTGGATGTACCTAAGAAGAAGAAACTGCCTCAAGGTGAGAGATGCAATGACCTAACACATATAATGCAAATAACTACAACTACCCTTCTTGTACCCAAGAGGTGAGCATTCACTATAGGGCTACTCCCGAGCACCAGAGGCCTCTCAACAGCTACAGTACTGTGGTTAGTGTCAGTCTTGACAGCCACCAACCCACACCCAAGCCTGGATGCTGCCACAAGCAATCTTTCCTTGCACATACATCAAGGTGAACCAGAGCAATTTCACTCTGAATTCTGACACCTGGATGTGCTCTCCTTTGTGCAACAGGATGCGAAAGATGCTTTAATTTGGCACCAGACCCTACAATGCCATGCCAGCAAGCCTCTCCCTTTCACATTGTGTTATGAACAGCATTACAAGATCAGAAATGCTGAACTGAAACTCTTGTCAGTGAAAATCATTGGGTAACACCTGTATGAGTGTTTTCTGGGAACAGCTGTACATGTGAGCTGGTCTCCAATTTAGGCAAGGGCAGCCCTTCTCCTCTGACAGGCCAGGCAGATGCCATCTATTTACTCTGTTTCTTCAACCTCTCCCTCACACTCTGCCAGAGGCCCCAAATAATTGTCCTGGCTGGTAGCCTTGAAAGCCACATGAAATCCATGAAAGCAAGTGGCACACGCTCACTGACTTCCATGAAATTTAGATCAATCTCACAACCTTCAGCTTAAATCTCACTGTCATTTTCACTCCTAATTGAACAATTCACAGCCCATCCATCTGAGCTCATATTGAAAAAAAACTTTTTCTTGTCCAAGTAGAGTTAGCCTTCTCAAATACAGCCCCCATAAAGATTCCCTATATCCCTGAAATCAATTGTCATATGCTTGCTCCCAGCTTTCCCACATCTGCCTTTACCAATTTAAGTCTCATTCCCCCTGTGAAACAGGCAATAAATCACATCCATGGTATTGAGTGAAAAATAAATCATAAACTTTGAAAAACAACTAGAAGTTTGCAGAAGAATTTTAAGAGGTATTGTTTCTGACTTGCAGTGTTAGGGAAAATTAAGTGTTGGGAAGGAGTTGGTGTCTGCAGATGCCATCAAAAGGCTTTTTAAATAGGTCCCAGTAAAGTTCTTGTGCTTTAAATGCACATATAGATGCTTTCTGAGGAAGCAAAGTCTGTCTTTACTTAACTTCAACTTTTCAATGTAACCTCAACTTGTATTTTCTTGACTTTTCTATTTCTTCTCTACAAATTATAATAAAAACGATGCTTTACTCCTTAATATTTATTTATACACCGTTGGGAAAAGTTTGAGTTTAGGTGCCTCTGAGTTTTTTTACTTTTAAAGCTTTAAGTAAACTCCAACATACATAATTAATCCACAAAATACCTGCAGAGCATCAAAAACCTGAGCAATCCCAAATTCTTTCTCCTTTGGAACATCACACCATCAGAAACTTTTATCTAAATACACAGAGATGTTTTCCCTCATCTTGACAATTCTTTAACAACTTTCACAAATAAAGAAGCACAGTTAGACTATCAGTGTTTCATGTCATTGCTGTGTTGACATGAGCAAAACTCGAGCAAAACTTTTTTTAAAGCTTGAGAAGAGACATCATATCCTTAAGCTTCATGAAACACAGGCTGTTGCTATAGATTTCTTCTGTTATCTTCTCATACATCCTCCTACGTCTTTTAAGATATCTTAACATTATAAAAAATAAACCCCTGAAATTGATCTTCTTTCCCCAAAATATAAGCCAGCATAACTTTTATTGAAGGATCCCATTATTTTACGAAAATTGGCATTTCAGGAAGGCACTTTGAAGTCAGAACACATTCTCCAAAGCAAAATTCTACTGCCTTAGCTCATCTTTGTGTTTCACAAATGACCCTAAAAAGTTAAAAAATGGAAGTGGATTAATTTAATTGAATTAAATGAGTACTATATCAGTTGGATATAAAAAAAATATTTTACAGATACATTACAGATTATTTATATAATATATATTTGTCATGGATCTAGTTTTTATTTTTATAGCTTCAGAAATACTGGAAGGTAAATACAATCTACTTTTACAATTAATAGTTTTGAGTTTAAGCAGAGTCTTTCAAAAGCCATTTACAAATGTTATTTTGACTTAGCCACCTTTTTAGAAGACATCTGTAAGGCTAAAAATAGAAGTGACTTTTTTTTAAGATTATTAAAAAATTTAAAAGCCAGCAGTAGAGTACTACACTTAAAAATTCTATTTGCATTTTATCTGTCACTGTATTTGCCCTAATTGTCCACTATTGTGATAATGTCTGAGTAGAATACTGTATGTCTGTATGTCTGCTAGCACCCAGCAATTAACTGAGCAATAATTATATTCTATTTCTGACCTCTTTGTGCAGCTGGCAGAGGGTGTGGGGGGTGGGATTAACACATCTTCTGCAACTTGCAATAGTTTAAAAAAGTAGAAAAATAGACTTTGAGAACTATAGGAAACAATTATTAGCTTTGCCAATAATTCCTTGTGTATTCACCAAAATGGTCTCCCAGGGCAGTGGTGGAGTTGCCATCTCTGGAGGCATTTAAATGGTGTGGAGACCTGCTGCTCAGGGACATGATTCAGTGGTGAAATTGCAATGTTGGGTTGAAGTTTGGACTAGTGGATCTTGAAGGTCTCTTATGACCAAAGACATTCTGTTATTCTGTGATTTATAGATTTAGGGAAGCCACATATACATTGTGATTACATGCAATAAGTTTGAATTATATCCGTGTTCCTCTATAACATCTGTTTCTTTTACAGCTCATTGCATGATTATATAATTTCATAACTGATCTTGTGATACCCACGAGTGACACTGATTTTTTTTTAACAACTATTTATTAAATGCATTTTATAAGTAGGTACTTACACCTTTTTTATCTTGCATTGTGTTTCTTCATTAAAATACCTTTCTTCACTATAATGGCATCAAATGACAGAGAGTCAATGCTATCCTATCTTGATCAGTTGCCACAGGACTAAGAAAATACAAGTAACATTTCTCAGCCTGTCTTGGTCCAGTGGCTTACTCGTTCCACTGTTATTTTATCAGTTTCACAAATGGAAGATGTTACATGATTAGAGATATTTATAACTGAAGAGATATAATTTACCCCGCAGGAATATGCATGTGAGATTCATCTAAGTTAAACGTCAGAAAGAATTAAAATACTGATTCGAGTAGAATTCTAAAAACTTCTGTATTTGCATCTCTCTATATGCAAGCCATGTGTAGTTCATTAACATTATATGTCAGTAAGGTTGCAGGTCAATTTAGAAATCCGATTGCAAATCAAGAGAAAACTACTTCAAATGACATCTGGCTTGACCCTCAAACCCTAATAATCTAGAGCAAATCCGATCGTTAAATTATAAACTGAAATTAAGTTTATGATTAATAGAGTTCAGAAAATTAATTGCAACGGATAACTGGGCTTTATCTGGTCCATGTACTATTCATGAGAAGATCACAGCTCCGAGGGATTTCTTGATGCTTTTAACATCATCTTAAGCTTCTTTGCTGATAGGTCCTCACAAAAGCTGCAGTTCATATGTAGTGAGAGAGCCCCTACTGGCACAGTAGCTGCTTGCTGAGCAGAGAAGCATGAAGGAATACTCAGGTGCACATGTGGGAGGTAATCCAGGTGTCTCAGACAGAAGAAGAAAGTAACACAGCCCCTTGCTCTAGCAGTCAAACCTATGCTTTGGCAGAGTTTCAGTCATGCCTGGGGGTGGAATGTGTGAAGTACCTACTTAAACCCTGAGACTCACATACTGTGGATGAGCTTTTCATATCTGTTCCAGTGCTCCTCGTGAAGCATAAAAAAAAACGCTTAAGACTTCTGTCTTGAGCGAGGAAGAGGATTTTGCTGATCAAGAATGAGGCAACAAGTAGGCAATTCTAAATCCATAGGCCTCTCCTTTTCAAGGTAAGCACAAGTGAAATTAGCAGAAACCTTGATCAATATGTGTGCTAACCACAATTTATAGTTACAACCTGGCATTCTGCTAATTTGTCAGCATTAGCAATAGTCCTTTACAAGCGATTATAACTATACATCAAAGCACGGGCAGCACTCGAAAATGAGATGACCAAAGTTTTTAAATGATGATTCCACTTGCCATGAGGACAGAAGATAAAACAAACCCCACACATCATGTTGTGGAGATGACCACATACCACTCTGAGATAATATCTAAAAAACTCCTGTGCAGCACCTATGAGACCTTCAGATGCAAAGTCTGTATAAATTATATGCAAGCACAATACACTACCATATGGCTGCTTCAGAAAACAGAGAAAGATAAAGACTGAGTCAAGATTACTGTAAGCAGCTGTTTCCTGTTGGCTTGCATTAAGATAATGGTAGAAATATTTTAATAAGTACAAAAACCTTGTCAGATTTTGGCTCTTAACTCCTATCACTGTCAAAGAAGACGCCATTATACACTATGTGTTAATCTACATACTTCATTGCTTTATCACAGAAGTACCTGAACAATTTCTAATGCCTTAGGGCTTCATTCTCACAACATAGAAAAAAAAGAATGGGCTGTTTACAAACAAGCAGCAGAGACACAAACTGAGCTTGGAGAGGTGGGCAGTATGTAGCTGAACCCATGATATAAAGGAGGATTTTTAGAAATCAATTCCCCTCATTAGCTGCAAGGCATTATATTCAAAGCCAAACACAGCTTTTGTTTAAGGACACAGATTAACAAGTAGATGATAAACGCAAATCAGACTGCCAGGTCTATAATGAACAATTTAAGACTTAGTTTACATTCACTGTTGGAGGTGACCTGTTTTAGGATACACAGTCTAGTTCAGGCCAGAGCCTGAGATATAATGATGTTACCACCTTATCCTACACAGCAGTGCCCTAATTTGAGGAATACTTACAGAAGCTCTCAGTGTTCAAACAATACAAAAACCTTTTAAAATGGTTAATCCAAGCCTTTGGTATCTTTGTATTACAGTATATATTATCAATTTAAAAAAAAAATGCAAATGGCTGCAGCAATCCTACAAGCTTCGAAAGGCCCATATGCTGATTATTCCAATGAATAGAGTTTAAGATAAGACAGGACTTTTAGAATCATCCAGAAAGGGCAGCTCCTCTGCCCGGGCCAGGGGGTGGCAGAGAGAGGAAAGCCCTGCTCCAAATGGTCACCTTTGAATTTAATACCTCGTGGTTCATCACGAACCAGAAAGCAGAAAAGCCTGGCTTTTAGAAATGTTGGCTAACCCTCCTGTACATGAAAAGCAGGTGAAGAATTTTCTGGGGAAGTTTGCTGTAGCATGTGGCAGCAAGCTGCTCCTTTCACGCCAGACCAAACCTCCCACCCCCCCAAATAAGAATTAAACTCTCCTGTGGAAAACAAAGCAAGCTATTCCTCATAGCTCCATTTGTAACATAGTGTAATATCTTCCTATTATGTTTCTTAAAAATTATTCTAGGAAAGAGCATGAGACAACATCTAAGCAAGTAAATACTCTAGTGTCAATTTAGAAGTGCATGTTTAAAATGTCACAGTTATTCTTTGTTCATGCCTACTATCACTTAAGTGCTTTTATCACATTTATCAGTTTCAGTATCATTTTACTTTTGCAGTAGCTGTAGGACAAAGACCTTAGCTCCCTTTGGTCTACATCCAGCTCTCTCATCAAAGAGCACTGTAAAAACTTTCATTAAAGAGCATTTATCTGAGCTGGTAAAGCTGGTTCTTCAAGTAAGGCAACCAGGAAAGGGAAAATTGCAATATGAAAGTTTCTTAAGACTGCCTGTCTCTATTTTGGCTTTGGATATGAGAGGATGCATTCAGTCAGTGTGGATATGCACACTGGAGAGTGCACACACACCCTCATTAGCACAGCCATGTCTACAAACACTGGTGAGCAGCAGAGCATGATTGTACAGGCAGACTGTAGGTATTGTAGGTACTGCTTCTGTGTTTTACCCTGGAGTTTAACTTCAGAATTCCCTGATCATGTACACACTATTGTTTCATTCTCTAAAACTGGAGAGACAGTAATTTACAGTCAGATGGAAATGAGGAGGATGGAAGAGTAATCCCATGGCTAGATCAGCTGTGACGTGTGTGCATCTATGTGTTTCCCTGCATCTCTTCTCCTAAATAAATGAGCATTTTCACCTTTTCCAAAACAGCAGGATAGAGAAGAACGTGATTGTTGATGGGCCTCTAGAAAAACACAAATCTCAACAGACTGCAGGGACAATCACAGCTCCCTGGCTATCTTTGAAAAATAGTCCAAGGCATAAGGTGTCAATAGGAGTGGACCAATACAATAAATCAGATAAACTCTTGTCACATGTCAGAAGTTCTATCAAGTCAAGCTTTTTATAAATATTTAAAGTAAAGGAATTTCAAAACACATTTCTGTATTTGAAGTGATCCAATAATATACAAATAACTAATCAAATATTACTCCATACATCTCTTACATATAAAATAATATTTTCTTGTTGGGTAATTAGAGACTTGAGGTTTTAAAAATTCTCACCTGTTAAAGTTTACACTTACTTCTTCATAAATAATAGCAAGTTCCCATAAAGAGTAGTCTTGCATGTACTCATCAAGAATTTCTTTTCCTTCCCTTTTTTTCCTTTTCTGAGGGAAGGAGATGAATTTATTTCTTTTAAAGTTCAAATATTCTAAAATACAAGTATTCTGACAACTGATAAGCATAATGCACTTACACATAGCGATATGTACTAATATTCAACATCACTATGTCTAAAAATGAATGTATATTTAAGTGAATATTCCTTAAAAGCTGCCACGAACGCCAGGCCTTAACTGTCTAATTTAATGCTAATCTTCTGTGTTAAAAGGCAAGAAGAGAAAGTGGGTTTTACAAGCTTTGATAGGTCAGGGGAATACTGTGACTCCAGCAAACTACCAGCTGTCCCACTCCATCCCTTCCCTTCCGGCTGAGCAGCACTGAGGGCAACGAGCTGCACCAGGCTGGGATGTGCTCCCAGTTGACCCTACCAGGGCTGTGCTGGTGAGCAGCAGCAGCAGAGAACAAGCCAATGTGACAGCACAGGGGCCACGGGAGAAGGTGCTGAGGACAAGATCTGGCTCCTGATCTAAGCACCTGGTTATGATAGGAATCCCAGACAAAAATAGGAACAAGGAATCTAAGCAAGCCAAAGCGAAGTGAATGAAGGCTTTAATCAGGTTAGATTTGGAAATCCTGGATTCCTCTGGAGTCAGTGCTGGTTGATACTAAGCTGTCTGTTCCAGGAGGAGCCCTGCCACAATAACATCTGAAAAGAACAGTAGGAAGTAATGCAGATAATAATGGATGTAACTAAGACCTAATGGCAGTGCATTTACCTAGCACTGATACCCATTATCAAACAAAAATCTGCAATAAAGGAAAATTTAGAATATCCCACAAGTGTCCAGGTATCTTGCTTCCACAGTTATCCAAAGTTTGCTGGGGTACTGCAGAGTCTATTTTAAACACAGATGAGTATTTTGTGAAAACATATGTTTGGTTTTCTATTCTTGTGCAGGGGATTACTTTAATTTGCACGTTCTCCTTTTGAGAAGAATCTGGAGCCCTAAGTTTGTTTGCAATGTATATTACATAACAGCAGAAATAATTCTTAATATTATTTATACTTAGAAGAGTAATCCCAGTTTAGCAACCCAGACTGGTGTTATCCTGTGCAAAGCAGCAGCAAAACCAGGAAGAGCAAGCAAGACTCCAACCCCAAAACCCTGGTAGTTTTCAACATTTGCACAAGAGGTCTAAATTAAGACCCTGGTAGCCCAAATTTCCTTTTGTAATCACCGGTGAGAGGTGGACCCTGCTGGGCCCCGACTCATCTCCAACAGGATCAACTCCTCTCTGCAAGTCTCCATGATAACGAGGCAGCAGTTCTTATGCTATTTTTGAGCAGGACAATGTTTTTTTGCCTTCTCTGCGCTGCCGTGTCTTTCTGTTCCCCAACCCCTGCCCTTCCAGCCCTGCTTTCTGACAAAAATCACCTTGTTCAGCACTGTCTTTCCAATGCCAGGCCCTCACCAGTCTGTCTTGCCCACCCATAAAAGCTTTAAGTTGTTTTGTCTCATTTCTTCTTCCTCTACCCTGCTAACCTCTTCTTACCCACGTAGGGTTATAACTGTATTTTTCATTACAATTATTTACCCCTGAACTAATTTACCCCTATTCTATTTACCCAGAAATCTGCACTCCTCTGGCAGGCATCACTACCATGGCCCCTCCACAGAGCCAGAGATGTGTGGGGAGGTGGCACAGCCCTCTGCGGGACAAAGGCAGCGTTTCTCTGGACACCTAAATATGAATCAACGCTGCTAAACTCCACAAAAAAAAGACCCAGGCTTTGTTCAGAGGGGTGGACGAACAATGCGAGCATATGGCTCCTAATGCTAATTAATTATCCTATGGGTTAAGGGGGACACTGAAATAATAATGCTAAATGAGATTGGAAAGATACTTCCTGCGAGTTTAATTAGGGCAGTAGCTCTCTGATTTCACATGGCACAGTGTAACTCCAGAGGACCCTTTCTACCCTCACAATGGGCAAATGCCATCATTTGAGCTGCCATAGTAAAATAATTAATACAAGCATTAATGACGACTTTCTCAGCAATGGGTAAACACAAATTTAACTGTATAAATAGCAGTAACAATTCCATTCACAAAGCTGAATCCTTCTCTTACAAGAATTTTACTTGTCTACACTGATTTTACACAAAAATTCATTAGTTTTCCTTCCAGGTAGGCTGGATTATCAACAGCTCGCTCGTTTCTCTGGAACAGTGAACAGTTTTGCTCAGCAGAATAAAAAAAAAATTCAGATCTGCATGAATTATCCCAACTTTCAGACAAATCACTTACTGCAGTTAAACTACAACTGTTTGGGTTTTTTTTTTACATTCAGATTAACAGACTGCAAAGAAGGAGTTCGAACTGTATCCCATGTCTTGATATTTATGAATTCTTCCATTCTCTTGGGGATTGATTTGTCTTTAATTTCCCACCAGTGTGATTATTTGAGGATATCCACACCCTCTAGAATAGTGTTAAAGGTACAAATTTGGATTTTGTGAACAAGAAAAGCAGTTCACATTTAAATGCATACAGCTTTTGTAGTGAAGTTTTACCCGTTTATTAAATGGTCACTGGCAGCCAGAAAATCACATTAAGTTCAAGAACAATCGTAATTATCATTGTCAATCAAAATGGTACAATAATAGGCACATTAACACAATAACATGTTGATGTATGAAGAAGTGAATTTCTTGCTGCCTAAGGAAATACTTTAGTCTGAAAAGAATAATTGCCAACTATTTCAAAGTGCTATAGAGAATTAAGTTTGTTTATAGCATAATTAGGGAGAGTGAACGAAGATATGTGCATGCCAGATTTCAAATTGCCTATTTTCTACCTGCAATGTTCAGAATTTTCAAATGCCTTCTGCATCATATTCTATCTTATTGTTTTCTAGCACCATACCAAGCTGCATCATGTCACATCCTATTACATTAAAGGATGCAACAATTCTATGGAGTTCACTCTGAGGTATCACAATACTAGAAACGTAAAGGACATAAAAATACAAGCAGTGGAAGAGTTCAATGAACCTTCAAAAATAAAATATTTTGGTTAACCAATTTTCAAAGTGTAGTCTCCATGATTAATTTCCTGTTACTTATTCTTTGACTAGGTGCTTATTGAGTCTCCTATTCTTTCCTCAGTGTAAGAATGATGCACAAAGGCCCAGAAGAAGAGACACACCACAAAGAAAAGCCAATGAGCATGGAGGACTAAATGCAAGATACTTTGAAAACCGAGGAGTTCATCTGATTTTTACTTTTTTCAGGAGTCCTCTTTAAAAAACCCACAATTGCTTGGACAAATGGGACTCATGGGTTATTATAGGGAGAATTCTTGCTGAAATCTATTCGCCTAGTCTTAGAACATTTTTTTTAAAGTTTATTTTCCTTTTCCTCATGCAGCAGCTTTGAAACAACTTTCTAGGCAGAAGAGAGTGGGATCTATTACCTACACAACATCCAAAGAGAGTTCATTATTTAAAGCCAATACTTTGCATAAAGCTAATGGAAATCTTGCATTTGTGCTTAAACTGTGAGGAGACATTGAAGAACCTGCATATCTTTCTCCACAAGTGAGAATGTTTCAATAACAGCTAGAAAAAAAACTGACAGATGGCAAAATCGCTTAAAGCACTTATTTAAAAGTAAATGTTAGGTCAATATAATTAAGACATTCAGCAGCAAATGCATCCTTAGCAATTTTTTAAAAAATCAAATGTCACCATTACCAGAGGAACGTGCTGTATAGTTCTTATCTAAATAAGGAGCCTGAATCACTGCTTGTACTGCAATGGACAACATCATCTTTACCATGAAAATACGACCATATCCTAACATGTAGTAATACAAAAGTCAAGTCCTGTTGTTTTCAAGAGCAGTTTTGTAATGCTATTATTCTAGGGACCTTGCACTTAGCAGAAATCCACCTGGATTTCCACCCAATCATAGAGATGGCTTACAACCTACTGTTATCAAATGAAAAGAAAAAAGTGTATGCATACATATATATATAATATACACACACACACATATATATATGTCAAATACAGAATAATAAAATGCCTTTTTAGAAGCACTGGGAGATTCAGGACTGAAGGTGAAGGAAGTCAGCATGAAAATGAGTACCTGCTTACTGAAACACTGCAGCAGTCAGCAGCAGGCAGAAAGGAAGCAGCAGTGAAGGTTCAGCAGTTCTCCAGTGCACACTCACAGCCACATTCATTTTGAAATCTTTTGAAATGCTATTCCACATCCCCGTACAATCTAACGGCAGTTGTGAAAACATCTTTCAATCATTTATAATAGCTTTAAAATTATATAGCACCTTTCATCTAAATGGATCTGAAAATGGGCTTCTAACTTTATTCACTAATTTTAGAATTTATAGTGCTTAAAACAAAGAACACAGTTAGCTAAATTATAAATAGGCTAATTATCATAATGTGACCTAACTACTGTAAGCTGCCTAGACAGCAAAACATACAACTTTTAAAACTGCAAATCACCTGATTCCTTTATAAGAATCCAAGTTCACATACTTGAGGAGATATGAAGAGAAGGGAGTGACATAAACTGAATTTCCAAATGAGGCCTCATTATAGCCAATTCAAAATTCTCTATTAAAAGCAATTTTTTTCCGATTCATCAGAGCTGCATGTTGTGAAAGGATGTGCCCTATCTGGCAGCAACCAACAAGAAGGGACTTGAAACTTTCCTGCTTTCACAGCCCACCATACCTCCTTCCTACCACCTTCAGAAGCACAAGGTCCATCAGCACATTCATTTTTGCCTAATTAATGACTGTGTGAGCCATGCCTCCAATCTGTCCTCATATGACATCCCCAGGGAGAGTTCAGGCTTGGTTTGTAAAGACACAAGAGAAGAGGCTTGGGCCAAGGTCTATGGCCACAGCTGAAGGGCCACAGCAGCTTCCCTGGCAGTAAAACATCCCTCAGCTGGCAGCTCAGCCCCTTGCCAGAGAGCTCTCCAGACACTCGGCTTTGCTGCATTTAAATTACTATTCAACGTAACATTTGAAAAGCATCAGAGGATTCTGAAATGATAATGAATTTTAGGAACAGTCTTCACTGTCCCTTACATACACGTCTGTCTAATTAAATCTATTCTTAGGGGTTTTTTTGTGGGTTTGTTTGTTTTTGGTTTTTTAGCAAAGTTCCACTACCAATATACTGGGGGAACTTAACACAGCTTTTTACAGTGTTTAAGTTGCAGTCATGGTGGTGATGGCAGCATATTTGAGAGATACCAAATACTACCTTAAATTACTGAGGTCAGGTATAAATAGTAGCCTGTGGAAACACAACAGTTAGGGCAGCAAAACATTCCTAGCTCTAGAGCAGAAACAAATGTGTTGGGTTTTTTCTAAAATTGTGATTATTATCATACTGAATATGTTTTTTGCCCCTAACAAGGATGGAATTTACTTGTTTGTTCCCCAAGAACTTCTATGCAGCTTTATACTCTGGCTAAGTATCAACCATTTTGCTAGATGATTCATAATTTATAATGTGGGACACTGTTCCAAGTTAAATTTAGATATATTTTTGAGGCTTCAATTTAAAAATGTTAATTTACAAGTGCAGATTTTTATGAGGGAAAAATCCTGGATGTCAAATGATCTGTTGGTGACTTAAATCTCTCAAACCACTAAGCCCCACATAATCTTAAGAGCAATAGCTCTGCATTCAATTTGCTACTTCACAAGTCAGCATCTTTTCTGAGTATTTAAGGAGAAATTATTTTAATGTCATCTAACATGGAATTGCTGATCTGTAATCCCCAATCAGCAAAACCTAGACATCTAGACATACATGCACAGCATATATTAATTAGTGACAGATAATGATGGATATGAAGTCCACAAGGTTTTCTGCAGTATTCTAACAAGTTTTTGTCATCTTTAGATCATCCCATCCTCACAGTATCTATTACGATTGCCTAGTGCTCACCTTGTGATGCTCTATTAGTCAAAACATCTCTTTGCCCGTATATTCAAATGAGCTGGAGAGGTTATTAACTTGCCCTTGGCAAAAAGATTTAGTTTTCTAGGGCAAATGCTTTTATAAATTCTGTGTGTGACAGTTTTATTACATATTGTAAATAGAACACCCTGCCAGATTTTTATGACAGCCATCACTAAGTCATTCAGACCTTATTACTTTTCAACCCTTCACATACCTTGAAGATTTAAATTATTATTTTTTTTTTAATCCTTAGCAGGCCTTGCATTGGTTAGTGCACTTTTCTTACTTCCCTAGTCACTTTTATTTACTAACATGGCTACCTAAAGCATTTTACATTAATAAACATTTTATCTTCCAAAAAACAAGACTGTATTTTAATTTCTCAGACATACATTACTTTCCACATTCTGCATTTATAGCGATAGATTCATTTAAGCTTGCACAATCTTTGCTAGCCGTTAATAGAATAGTTTCTTTGCTTAGCTGCATACCTATCCTGGGTCCCACTAACTCTAATTCAATGAATATTTAGCTAAAGGACTGTGGTTATTAACTTAATTTTACATTTTGTATTTTAAAACAATGTATGTGCTGTGAATAGAAAAGGCCAAGCTGGTGTTAAGATCTACTCAAGCTCAAGAAGTGTGGACTGAGTGATTGTGCAGTGAGGTGGATTGGCAAGTGGCTGAAGGACAGAGCCCAGAGAGTTGTGGTCAGAGGAGCAGAGTCTGGCTGGAGGCCTGTGACTAGTGGCATCCCCCAAGGGTCAGTACTGGGTCCAGTATTATTCAATAT
>JANHGL010023458.1:0-83559 GCA_024611195.1 Ceyx melanurus | reverse complement strand
GGGTGTCCCTGCTCACTGCAGGGGGGCTGCACTAGATGACCTTTGGAGGTCCCTTCCAGCCCTAACCATTCTGTGATACTAATAATCTTACTGTCTCTTTCACTCCCATACAAAGGAGAAAAAAATACAATTGATTTTATTTTATTCTTTTTCTTTCTTACTGATATGCCATTGTGTGAAGGACTATCAGACAGGAGTAGTTAGAAATTATTTAAAACTTACTCTGGAAAAATGGCAAAACACGTGGCCATTCCAATATCCTGCACATCCAGCTTCACCCTCTCACCTACATGAATCTATAGCTGTTTTTCTGGGACTGTAATCGCCCAGGACAGTTAATGGTAACAGAGGAGGAGGCAATGCCTCCGAGTGATAAGGCAGTCCTAAAGAAGCCATGATGTGGCACAGAAAGATTAAGCACTACACTCATTTGTGAAGTGTTGCTGAGTGATGATTCTGCTACTATCAGGTTGTAACATATGTTCAGGTCAGCAGCATACATATTGCATCCTCAATTTCAATTTTTTTTTTTTTTGAAAAAAAAAAAGATCAGCAGTCAATTTCTAAAAGCCAAAACTTCAGCTGTTTGAGTTAAAGAACCTGGAACAGGTTAGAGGAGATTAGAATTAACATCTGCTATGGCATGTCTGCTGCCACTTGTGAGCTGTCTGGTGATACACCCCATCATGCAAGTTTAGGAGGGAACACAGCTGATGTTAGAGGCTCTCTCTGGTCCCTGCCCTTGTTATGTCCTTGTAACTCCACACAAATCCATGTACATGTGCTTCTCCTAACTCAGTCATGTCATTTTGCTACCACTCAGTATTAGCCAAGCAAGAGTGCCCACTCACCCAGCAGAGCCCTCCCTCTGCTCCCTGATAATGGTGTCAACCACACATCACTGCTTTACATGTGCTTCCTATGACAGACACTGTTGTAGCAGCATCAGCAATGAGGTGCATGCAGCCACCTTTTGGCAGCTTGCTCCTAATGAATCATCCCTCTGTAGCCTGCTTTCACCCTGCTGCTTCTGGCCTGCTGCCTTGTTAGCTCATGGCTTCTTTCCTTCACTGAGCATCATAGCTGTGGGCTCAGAAAATTACCCTTATTTTTCTCTACTCAGGGACTATGGACCACTCTACTGGCTGGCTGCTGCTGACCACATGCTCTCCTTGCTGATGAGATGGTCTTTCCCTCACACAGATTACAGATCTGGCCCCAGAGAAGTAGAGGACTGCCAGTCTGCCTGCCAGAGGACAAAAAAAACCAGCCTGGGACCTAATATACCAGCAGTAACAACAACAATAATGCACTGAATTAATCCATGTAAGAAGTGACCCCAAGTGCTTTAGGACAGAAAAAGAATATGAATCTTAGATTTGAGATTTATAGCAATGCAATGGAGCTGTTGATCATGGGCACACCCTTTGTGATACAAACAACAGGACTAAGCTAAATGTAATTTCTTGATGAAAGTGAATGAATGAGGTTAAAGATTTCTTGTCATATCACATAAATACCCTGAAGTGGTCCAGAAACATTCCTGCAATGTAATGGACTTTGGGGGATCATTAGAGTTGGTAGACTAGTTGCCATAGTATCCAGCCATTGCAAAAAGCAGTAAAAATGCCTCAGCATTTCCCTGCTGAAATGCAGTGCTTCAGGGACATATTGCAAGGAACAAGGGAATCTGCTGCTGCATCATTCTTACCCTGTTCTGGTGTTAGTGGCTCAAACTACAGGAAAGAGACTGTCCCATGACAAAAACTTTAAAATCCTCAGGCCAAATCTAAGGTTTGAGTAAGGTGGTTGATGAGCCAAAAGTTATCAAAAGAAATGACTGGGCTGGATGCACAATCAGTTACTGCATCAAGGAATGTAAAGAATTGCAGAAGATAGGACAGAAAAATACAACATTCAGCTGCAGCTGTTCTTAGTAACAGTTGTTAATTTTTGATGTTACTATTGAAAGGTCATAGTTGTTCTTAAAGGATGTCCATCCAACAACTATGTAATTTATAAACCTTTGTACCCATCTATTGTATATGAAATCATAAAACATTTTTTTTATCCCCTAGGACACAGACAAGAAAGAAACTTCAAAAACTCTCTTAATCCCAAACTTGCAAATTTAGCTTCTGTGTTTCTTACTGTTCTATATGTTGGTTCTAGTCCAGGGCAACTACAGTTTGGGAGTCAGAACTGCCTTTTGCAGTTTTCCTAGAATAAAAGCCAAAAAGATGGGGAAAAAACAACCCCAAAAACAAACCAACCAAACAACGACAACAACAACAAATACACCAAACCACACCACAAAAAAAAAAAACAAAAAACCAACCCAAAACAAAACACCAAAGAAACACTACAACAACAAAGTCTGGCTATTCCACGGGACATCTCCATTGTTTGAGGTGAGGAACCAGAGAGTTCCTCACTTGGCTCACACAGCGATTTGTTTGTTTTGCTTCGTTTGTTTCTGCTCTGGACTGTTTCAGGCAAACCCTTCCTTTAAGCAAGGCTGGATAGATGGGTGAGTGTTTCCCTCTTTTTTTACTTCTCTGAATCAGATACTTCCCAAAGTCCTGTTTCCATTCCCTTCAAGTCCCACAGCAAAATTCCTACCGGTTTCACTGGGAGATGATCAGTGCAACAAGATTACACTTTCTACTTGAATTTGTGACCAAGGAAATGAAATACCAAAGAATGACATTGAAACCACGTTTTTCACATACTGGAGAAACACCTGGGCCCAAACCACCTGGCAAATTGGGCTGGATTTCTTTAATAACTTTGATAACTTGATATGTGTTTCTGAAACAAAGTTTAATCCATCCTACAAAAGTGAAATATAATAAAAGTGTCATAAATCATTTAATGCTAAACATGTATGTTCAGCTACACACACCAAAAACTATCCTAGGCTATGACCCACAAGAATCTTATGGCACAATATGGCTTGTGCATTCAGTTTAGAAAACAACATTAATGTTTCATATTCTCATTATATTGTGATTTTATTTCCTAGTATTACAAGGAATGACAATTGGATTTTGCCACACGTCTCATCCAATGTTTCAAAGGTGTTCAAGATCATTACAAATTAAATGACACAATAACATGGTCAATATTTCATTTGCTGCTTTCCAGCTGTTAGAAGGTATGCTGCTGATCCCAAACATGAGACAGTCAAGTCTCACTAGTGTCATTTGGAAAGAGCCTGTCTGCCCCTTGTGATGGCTGCAGATCATGGGTTATGAAAATATAGTTTGATGCTCTGCCTACCTATCACTTGGATCCAGTCCAACCTTTCACAAAAAGAAAGCAGGGGTAAATATTTTGAAGGTTTTGGATATTTTTTTTGTTTTGTGGTTTGGTTTTTGTTTTGGTTTTTTGAACCAAAATCTCTTAGATGCAGATTTGGATCACTCCCAATTACATACATTCCATGCATGGGATCACAGTCAGAATTCCATTTCTCCAGAATAATTCTATTAAAACATATTTGAAGAGTCAAGACACTTCAGCTTAATCACAATCCTTTTTTTCCAAAAATTAAAGATAAAGCAATGTTCAGCGAGTTCATACCAGTGTTTCATCTTTAATTATCAGCTTATCTGTACAAGGAAAATATAAAGCACATGTGCCAGAAAAACAGCTGTCATATTAAGACCCTATCTTTGCTCCTGCAACTTCAATGACTGCCTAGCAATCCTAAACTGGAACTAACAGAAGTAACTCCACACTTCTGGAGTTGCACTGACTCCTGCCTCTTATGGCTGACTTGGCAAATATTGCCCCAAACCAACACATCAGAACTTTCCGAATTTTAAAATTTCCTGAAGTATACTAACATTTCATAAATGCCCATGACACACATGTATGAATAAGCCTAGAGCAAAGAAAAATAATGCAAAAGTTCCTTTTTATCCTATTCAACTACACATATGATTACATCAGAACTTTTGAATGGATCCATTCTCATTACCCATTTTAACATAACTAATTAATTCTATAATATCTTTACAAGTGTTCACAGGCACAGAAAGCCACCCATCCATGGAATCTTTCTTGTAGTTACTGCTGTAGTAATGTGACACACTGCACTAAATCAGTACTTTTGTGGCCTGTCTCACAGCCTTTACTGCTACGGTGTGACCATTCCAGTGCCTCTTAAATAGCCTTCTAATCTTTTTGCACTTTGAATCACACATGAAAATGTAATTATGTGCAATTCTTCTATCAAAGTTGTTCTAATCTACTACAGCTGATAATATAATATTGAGAAAGGAAAAACCATTCACTCTTACAATATGAGTATTCAGGCAATAATTTTTTTCCTCAGAGATATTTAATAATTATTTTTAACTTGTATAGTTATATGACATTAAACAGGAATTGGCCACATGGAGAATAATGCAGTTAACAAAAATGAAGAGTTTAAAATTGTAGCTGATCATATAAACATCCAAATTATGAGTATCTGCTGTCACAGAAAACACATTAGCAGTTAATTTAGAATCTGGCCTGTTCAGAGAGTAGCATTTTATGCTAGAATCCACTTAAGTTCCTCTTTGATGAGCATCACACAGCATTCATTCTAATTGCAAAATGTACAGAAAGCAACAGCTAAAGTAGTCTCTATTTTTATTTCAAACCTACCCTCCTCCCCTTAAGAGAGGTATTTTGACCAACACTTTAAGCAAAATACACCAATAAATTGTATTACAGGGTTTTGATAATGACTTTCATACCCTGATCAAAGCCAATGTGAAGCATTACATGAACGTGATTCATGAACATGACTGATAGGAAATAAGGAAAAGCTTCCATTAAAAATAGTGTATGTGCACATTCCTACACGCTTATGCATTCTTTCATATTAGCATTTGCTGATGTTACAGCACTGAGAGCAGCAGCAGGGTTTGTCACTTGGTCACATCCTCCCACTTGCCTACAGCTCAAGAGAAAAAACCTTTCTTACATTGATCTAACATAAAGAGAAAAGGTTAATATTTTCAGGGAAAAGGGATTTTAATTCTGTGTAGTAAGAAGAATCTGATTTGCATCACTTTTGGAGACAAACTGTCCATCAGAAAATACTTTTAAAAATAAATTCTTAATATAAATCTGACAAAGCTGTTAACGGAATTTTCTCTCCTGACACACACTGCTCAAACTGCAGTGGACAAGCTGTGGCACTCCAGCTGTACAGACAGCAATCAGCAGAGAGGAGTGAAGCTCTCCTTCCCCACGCCCCCTTCTAACAGCCAAACACCTGCAGCAACAAGGACCAGGAGCAATTGCAAGGATGCCAGCTTTGGGCAGTAATGACCAGCCAGGGAATGGAAATCCTCTATCTAATAAGGAAAAATTGTATCCTATGCATCATAAAAATGCACTGTTTGCCTCATATTTTTCTCTCCAACACAGCAACATAAGGCACAGCATGCAAATGATCACACTGATATCTCTAATAATTCTAGGGTTTTATGCCACACTGTAAGAACTTAGGAGCAGTAAGAACATTAAGATTTATTCTATTGATTATTAAAATTAATTTTCAGAGTATGGAAGTTTCACTGCCTCTAACAATAGATTAGTATATTGGGTAAAGAATTCCTCTGTAGAACCACCTTGTGCTATGCTCTTACAAGTCTGAAGAAGGGTAATTTATACTGTTACACTAAGAGAAACTGAACACCTTTGCCAAAACAGGATCTGAGGCAGAGAAAGTCAGGCAGAGAAAAAACAAAGTTCTTCATTTGTGCCATTTTAAAAAAGGGTATATATACATACTGCTAATATCCCAATGTTTTCTTCAGGAAAACAAATACTCTTGCCATCCTGAATCAGTGAACATTACAAGAGAACATGATTTTCCCTAGCTCTTCCTTTAAGAAATAATAACTAAAATTTCTTAAGGAAAATAATCCATTTTTCTAAAACCAGTTATAAGATTCTCATATCACAGGTGATGAGTCAAACTAAAATGCTTTAAATACCTAGTTAGTCACCAGGCACTTTCTGTAATATTTTATACTATCAAGAACATTCTTAAGCATGTAATTCCATAATATTGGTGATAGATTGGGGTAAGGCATCCATCTCAAATGCCAGATTTTTTACACTTCCTGTATCCTTCGATAATGAATGAACTTTTTGCTTAATGACTAAAAGTTTAATTAATTTACTGAAAACAGGCTCAACTAACCATTCCTTTAATTAAGAAAATTCATTAAAATCCACCATTATCTTTGAAACTGAAGTTTAAAATGTTATAATGTTATTTTATAAATGTTACCTTAATAAAGTTTAAGAAAAATGACACAGAATTAAGTTTAAAATTACGGAGAAGTAAGGTCACAATTTCTTTTATGTGATGAACACAGTATTTTAGCTCTCCTCCTATATTTCCCAAGAGATATCTAGACTCATTGCATCCAAGATTAATACCATTAATTAAAACAGGCACTATTTACCAGTCACAGTTTTGGGCAGATTCTGTTTTGTTTGGTTCTTCCAAACACTCTTTTTCCTATACAGGAAAAGGCAGAGGGAGGCTAAAACTCACTTGCATTGAATATACCAAGTAGATTAAGCATGTTCCCTTGGATGAACTTGACTTCACTTTTAATGAACACCTTAAAATTGGACATGCATCTAGGAATACATTTCACATCCTTCAATTTTCATTAGTACCTCAAATTTTGTGCTTTGTAATTTACCTCTTCCCAGGTACCTTCATTTCTTGTAACATGACAAAGGAACTAAAAATAAAAGCAAATTAGGATTCCTGTTATGTAGGCATATTAAAAGCCAGAGGTTAGCTTTATATTCCCTAGCATTTGCCAATTCACAGGCATGTCAGAGCAGGATACATCCGTGTTCCTACTGAAGCTGTAGTGTCAACAGAAGCAGTTTAAGTTATAAGAGAAGCCTGAAGTTGCAGTGAAGGAGTCACTAAAACTGAAGCAGCTCTAGTACTCTTCAGCACAGTGAAAGCCCTAACACTATAAGAAAACAAGTGAACAAATGGAATTTTCAGTCACTCTGGACTCTTAATCAGACATAAAGACCTTGGGGCTGGTGTGAAAAATATGTTAGTTGAATGGTCTCAGCAATATTATTTTAGAAGGCAAAGGATTTTTTTTTTTTTGTCCAACTTCCCTGTACTCAGAGACATTTCCAAAAGCAATGCAACCAGAAGTGTGTCAAAAATGCTACTTGTTAAGAGCACTGTGATGGAGTAATTTATTCTTGAGAAACAGGCCTCAAATAAGTGCCTACCATAAAGCATGAGATGCTTCATCTGTGAAAATATGGTGTGAAAAGACAAAAAAAAAATCTCATTTTGAATGAAAATACTGTTCAGTAACATTCCCTGAAGTGTACATACAAGTCTTCTGACATGTTGAAAATATTTAAAAATTACCTGGAAGAGGGGAAAAAGTTTCAACATTATCTATGGCTCCTTAATTATATTTAGTGTCACTACAGCCAAAGACTATCAGCAAATCATAACAAAGCTCCCAAGTTTCCAGATGAATCATCACTAATGTAGCAAATAATCTCTATAGATGGATGTGCTGCTATAACCAGACATTTGGAAGAAGTATTCAGCAGTGCAGGAGCCTGAGTTTGAAATTTATTTTATCAACCTTTTATGAAAGACAGCATTTCTGATGCTTGGATTTGTTAGAAAAGCACAAAGGACAACAGAGGATCTGCCATTTTGCCAACGTGTGAGAAAGCAGCCACTTCTCAGATGCATTTCTTTTCCCTCCATCTTGAGAGGATGCATGGACAGAAAATTACAGAAAAAGCAGTATGAATGATGAATTCCAATTCATGTGGCTTGAACAACTACAGTGTGAAGTGAATAAACACCCTGGGAATCTTTAGCATAGAAAATAGAGTATGAGATGATACAGTTGATATCAGTCAATGAATCTGAACAACTTGCTGATGGTGCTCTCAATCCCATTGTCAACATCATTAATGATATTGAACAGTACAGGTCCCAGTACAGACTCCTGAGGGACACCACATCACTGTTCTCCATCTGGACATCAAGCCATTGACCACCACCCTCTGGATGCGGCCATCCAGCCAATCCCTTATCCACTGAACAGGCCACCCATCAAATCCATATCTCTCCAACTTGGTGAGTAGGATGTTGTGGGGAACCGTGTCAAAAGCTTTGCAGCAGTCCAGATAGATCACATCTACAGGTCGTCCTTTGTCCATGGATGTAGTCACCTTATCATGGATGTAGTCACCTTGAAGAAGACATGTTGGCTGTGCATTGAGTTCATCCTTCTGTGTAAGAATCAGAGGCATTAGATGAAACTACCTAATAAAAAAAGTTCAAACCCAAAAGGAAAATTCTTTGCACGCTGGAGAGTTGAGCTGTGACCTGGCTAGCTAGCCAGTACTACTGCATTTTAGATATTTCGTAAAAGTAACTGAAAACATTCTTGAAAGAAGAATATGTCAGAAGATGGAAATTTAAATTCTTGAGCTGTAAATTGGTGGATTGGTGGAAATTGCCAGAAAATTCAGGAAAGTATTTTTATAGCTGCTCTTAGCAGGGAATACTAGAAACAGTGCCAGAGGAATCTGCGCCCTGACCTAGTATTCTCTACATGTTCTTATAATAATCTTAACAATACTTATAAATGAAAGATACTTAATAGCTGTGGGTTAATTTATTAATGAGATTTAGATCTGAAGCTGCAGAATGCCTAAGCATGGTAGGAAGCATTGAAAAACTCATAAGCTTAAGACTAGCCAAATTCTGTGTCACGGCATAGCTGAAATAAGCAGATTTTTTTTCTATGAGAACCTTTTTAATCTAGTGCAATTCAAATTACTATCTCAGAGATCAACAGAAGCATTGATTACTTTCTCTTTAGATATTTCAATACAAAACAAACTTGTAGGAAGTATAAACACCAACCATACAGATGTGCAAAATTAACAGGATAAACTCAGGAACTGAGTTCATCTTTTTTTTGTCTCCTTGTAAAGCATAATGCAATGCTATAAATTTAAATCCACTTGGTGTTCTGCTTCTTTACCAGAAGATCTCTATCTGCATGACTTCTATAGGTTGTCATGTTATTTGCTGGATTAATGACAAAAACCCCATGCATATATAATCAGGATAACGTGGTAGCACATTTCAGCTTCTGCAGGTCATTTATAATTTATGCAATTTGTTCCCTCTTTTTTAATAGCAACATTTTTCATTCAAAGTTGTGTTTCCCTCAGCTGCAAAATGGAGAGTCATTCATTTAATGTATGCAGATGGAAAACAAAGAAGGTCAGATAAATTGCAGTCTTCTGTTTTGCAGGAAAAGTAGAATTCTACACCCTTCCTAAAGAAAATACTCAGAAATACATTTCAAAATCTTGTTTAGAACTACAGAAAAAGGAAGGCTGTAAAAACATTTATCCTATCATTATGTTGAAATAGCTTGAAAAATAGTGCCATTTTCTTGCATTTTCTTGTAAGACATTTTCTTGTCCAATGTCCATTCTCCTTATTTAGCACTAATTCTGATCAGAAAAAAGACAAATACACAAAAGGTATGTTCAAGATAAACAGCAACATAAAGCCCAAGAGAAATTAAAGTCCCAATTTTCAAAACTATGTGTATTTCATAATTATGAAACATTCTTTAAGGAAGAAGTATTATATCTTAAAAACTGTCTAACTAAATATTGATGATACTTAAAAAGGCTTTATAAGTCTGGACAATCAAATCTTTACCTGCTTTTTTTTTTTACTATTACTGAAAAAAAACCCTAAATACTAAGTGACTTGGTTTTATTTTTATATTTGCATGTGCATAAAATATTTAGGCTGATTTTATGTTATATTTGTATGTCATTAAAGAATATAAATAACAAAAATTTTTAATTAATGTTCAATGGCTTTATCAGAACTGTCAACTGGTGAAGAAAATTAGTTGGATACCTGCTTGTCACATTAACATGTGAACAATATGAAGGAAAGGATATCAGTTCCCCTGAAGTGTTTTATAAAAGGCTTAGTTTAAAATTTTTAACATTTCAGTTTCATCAAAAATAAATTCCAGAATTACCAATGAATATATGCAAAAGACAGGTTTTATTTTTCTTCTTCTAAATAAAGTCTAGCTTTCTAGTGTTGAAAAGCCACTTGTGTACATCTTCTGGTGACTTCTTATTCAGTAAGACAATGAAAGTGTTACAGGGCACATCTCTGCCATCAGAGCCAAGTTTCTCAGTCACCTTGCAAACTATTGTTACTAATATATTTTCATTATCTATTTGCAGTGGATCAGCTTTCAGAAATCCAGTAGTTTGATGATGTGTAATGACCTGAGAAAAAGGCATATACATGCCCTTGAGTGGAAAAGTTCCTCATCTTTTTGGTATATATCCCATTTCAATTCCAAGGAGATAAAGAAACAAAGGGGAAAGAAAAAAAATTTACTATGAAAGAAATGTCTTCATTACCCAAATGATATTTCTGCACTGTATTTTAGAACAGAGTGTATTGCTAAATTTATAAAGTTGAGGAAAGCTGTATCTCTACTAAATCTGCACTGGAAAAAAAAATAAATATTAAGAGATAAAGGGAGCTAAAAAAAGCCACAAAATTTCTGTGTTGATTTGCATAACACTATTGGGCACTAGTTGGCAAAACTGCTTCAAAGTCTTGGAAATCATCCCTTTGAACTTCACTCATTGTTTTTAATATTTATGACAACATTTTTTGATAGCAACACTTGAGTGGTAGTGAATACAACAGTAAGGTAACTTCATTTAAAAGTCAAAGTTAAATTTCTGGACTTAAAAGGATGCTGCTAAGCTGGAAGTTATCAATATTTTCATAGTGAGAGAATGCTTTTCACTATTTCCTCATCATAACTTCAAAATTAATTTTCCAAAGAGCAACTGAACTCAATCTGATCCATAATTCAGATTAACAGAAAAAGAAGAAAAATATCAACCACAGTCTAGGATTAATTAACTAAACAGGGACAAGGGCTCTGAAGGGATATTCACAAGAAGGTGACCTAGGCCTTGCTACACTGGCTTGGCATTCACTGAAAATATACAAAGAGTGAATCAAATTCTGTTTCTGCCTACTTCAGAATTAGTGCTCAAAAGAAAACTGTGTCTTAGTTGAGTGTAATGCTACTCATTACCATCATCTGTGGTGCTCAGTTGTGCAACTCTAGTGCAATGAAATTCCTAAGCACTCTCCCTGTTGTATTTTTGGAAAAATCTTCCCATCAGCTTTATATTCAGTAACTTTAACCACTAGACTAAGCATGTCTTTTTCTCCCTTTAAAGTATATTTAGTCATAACTAGCATGCGTTGAAGAATGCACCTCAGCAAGCACCTCTCCTTTCAATATTTTAAGGATGTTTCTAAGGAATATTGCCACATGCAGATTTTTTTTCTGTTGTTCTGTTAAAAGTTTCATACCATTGTCACTTTTCAGAACAGGGCAAACTATCTCACTCACATGGAAGGGCTGAGTTTGTTATCACTTATTCATAAATGGGATGAGATCCTCATTCTCTGTTACCTTACTACTACATATTTGGACAATCTAATATTAATGGTTTTTTTCCCCTTTTGAAATAGGTGTGATTGTGGGACATGAGAGAGGTCCTTGAAAGACCAGAATGCTTTCATTGAAATGCTTGGATCTGAAGGGACCCTGCACCTTTCCAGTTCTCCACATCCAAAGAATCAGCAGAGTCATTGCTATCAGGCATCAAGCAGATAACACCTTCTATGAAAAGCTAATCTCTTGCAGACTGTAATGTATGTGTTCTGGACTGGAAGATAAAAACCATGTAGTAGACTGATGGAGTGAATGTCAGAATTCATTTGCTTCACCACAGGCAGAACTGTTGAAGCACCAGGAGGAGTAATTCAGAAGTCAAACCTCCAGTGGACCCTGTAGTCCAGGGGCAGCTGGACTGGTAACACTGCAGCCAAGAAACCTGGAAATCTATAAAAATGAGCTGCCAGCTCCTTCCTCTTCAGAGGGGAAAAGTAGCTTGAAAGGAAATAAAACAAGAACAGACAGATATGGATGTCAGTCGTGTCAAGGAGGGGAGCTGGGAGCCCTTCCTCCTACAGAGAAGTCTCTGATTTCTTGAAATGGCAAAATAGCTTTAATTCAAGAAGTAACTGAGAGCACCCAAAGAAACGATGAAGATTGATCTGCTCTGGCTGACTGATGTTTGGATCTGGATGAGATCAATGGTCGATTAAATATTCACTATGTTATTTGTAGGTTGCATTGAGAATTTTAACAGTAAGATCAATTCATTAACTATATTAATGAGGCTACACAATTGTTAACAGGATAAATACAGATAACTTGAGAAAATATTCAAGCAGCAAAATATTTAAGTTAACCCTTTGTAGCAGCAGTTGATGGACTGGGGATTTTTTTCTAAGTGTTCCTATATATTACATGTTGGTTTCTGACATTCAGTTTTACATATAAAAGCAGATTAATTTGAAAGTAAATCATGACTAGACCTATCATTTACAAAATATCAGAATTTTTCACATACAATATTTTTTAAATGTTTGTCCATCTCTTTGTGATCCATGCCTTCCGACCATCTTTCACTAGACCTCTTGACTACATTTCCATTTACAAAACATACTGATTGTTTTTGAGATCATTACCCTGAGTTTTGCTTTCTGTAAACAGAAAGAGTAGGAAACATTTACTATTTACACCACAAGCTCCCAGTTATTTACTAGTAGTATAGCTTTACTATTTTTCTTGCTTTGTAGCTACTTCTCTTATCCCCAACAAAATGTCTTATTTCAAATCAATACCTTTCAGAGTCTGTTTGCCACAGCATCTTAGCAAATGATGGTTGCCCATGTCACCCACGCTTTACTGCCAGGCATCCAGCTGCATCACAGCCCTGGTTTAAGGTGAGACATCACTAATTCAGCTTTGTAGTGTCACACGCCCTGGGCCCCAGGCATGGGGTCTATGACTTGGGAAGTTCTTTTCAAAAAGAACTTCAGTTTTCTTATCAAAGAGACTGATACAGTGTACATAAACTTAACATGGAGAAATTTTAATTATTCAATTAACATGTATTTCTAATTTAGTATATGTCTTTTTTTTTGACCTAACATAGTGGCCAGGGCTTTTAATAGATCATAGAATTGGACACAACACATTTTTCAACTTAATTGCAGGTATTGCCAAGATTTGTGCTTTCAGAAAACATCTTAAATTTTGCTTTAGGAGTCACATAATCATAACATTTGCTTTTCTTCCTTGTCATGAGTTAGCAAACACCATTTTATTTTTATTGACAGATCTATCAACATACAGTGTTTGCAAAATAAGAGTATCTGTCATCTGCCTGATTTGATGCCTCAACTCTCTCATTTTGCACTATTTTCCACTAAAAGAATAAATTAAGAAATGATCAGAAATCCTGCATCACATCTTGATAGCTCAGACAAAATCTGACACCAACATTTTTGTGTTTTAAAAAACCATTAATATATGCCTTTCACACAGAACTCAAGCAATTTTTTAAAGGGAACACAAATGTCAAAAATTCACAAATCCTACATTTACGTTAGGGGATTGCTTATCACATTATTTACCTTACAGTAACAGGCTTCTTAATATCCAGATACATGCATCTTTGCTTACATTTAAGAACAAAATAATCTCAGTGGCTTTCATGGAAACAAGTCACAATGCCAGAAATTAAATACCTGGTCCTGTCTTTGCAAAAGCTTTTATTTTCCCATCCAACCTTCTCCTAGCTGCTGTGGTAATCAGAGTCACTAACAAGCCACCCATGACTTGCTATATGCATATAATGGCACAGACCTTCCTGAAGATGCTACAGCTCTGAGAGAAGACTTCTAGCATTTTCCTATGATCTTTATTTTTTGACTCATTAAATGAACCTTAATCTGGAGAGGTAGAAAAACTTAGAAATATGTGTTGATTTATGTAATTTCAACTATTTTATTACGTAATTATGACAGAATGTGGTATCAAGTTTATTAAATTTAAGGAAATGGGAATGCAAATAATATTTTAGTTTCCTAAGGAGAGAGGAAAAAAAACCTGAACTGGCTTGTTACTCTAACTAGAAAGAGAATAAAAATTATATTCTTTTCTTCCTAAACCATACTTTAAGAATAAATCATAAGTCCAGTAGGGGAAAAAAATCTCATATTAATTGACCTATATTACATTTTTATAGTTGGAGCCCCAACCCACTACTTCCCCTAGCATGAAGGCAATTTATTTAAGGCAGTTCATTATCTTCACTATCTAAACTAAATCCCTGATTTATTTTATTAAAAAAAAAAAGTAAAAGAAAGCAAAACATTAGTCAAGGACTCATAAGACCACTTCACTGTAGAAACAATACATTTGATAATATATATGGCATTATTCCAAAGTTTAGTCCTGATGCTATGTTAAAAAAAGCCTGTGAATTTAATTTCTTTCAGTGAAATCACTCACATAAATTAATCAGAACAATTTTGTGTTTACACTGCTTTGATTCCTATATAAGTGTCTCTCTGTATCAGCAACCTTATTTTAATTTTTGTTTATGAGGAAACAGGGAAAGATAAATGGGGATCACTTCCCCCCACAATGCCTGAAAATTTTGCACTGATAGTGCAAAGGATTTACCCTAACACATGACAAATGTGAAAATGTCTAATATGAAGATATCTTAATTTCTGTCAATTTAGCATATAATGTAAGTGGAACAGAATGAAAATTAAACATCAAAAAAAATCATCAATATATTTTAAAGACAGGCATGCTGTGAAGCTGTCAAACAAATTACGTTAATTACAGACCATCTCTAATTTCCGAAGCAGAGATTTCTCATACGTACTTCTTATATATACACTTTGCTTAGTAACATCAAAGGGTAATCACAGAGCTAAACTGTAAAAAGTATTTCAGATGAGAGCAAAATTGGGATGTGGTGTGAAATTTAACTCCATTTCTATTAGCATGAGTGAAGCACAGCGCTGCTTGGCTTAGGGCACTGAAATGGCTTTAGGGTTGCTCTCAGCTTCTCTAACTTCCCCTCTTCCTCCTCACTCTCCTGCTACTGTACCACAGAACCATGGCCCCGAGTCACCCAAAACACACTTCAGTCTGCATGCAGAGGGGCATTATGTCAAGGACTGGATTTAGTCATTCCTTCAAACTTTTATCTAGGGTTAGCTTCAGGACTATCCCTAATAACTCATCCAAATACCTAAAAAGCAAATAAATACTTATTTCTCATTCATTTGTTATGCAATTATCAGCAAGTACTGAAGCAACACACAGAAGATATTAATTTAAAAAATGAAAATTTAAAAAAGCCAATAAATATTTAACTGTCTGAAAAGGAAGAAAGCAATCACAGAGCAGCAAAGCCAGCAGCCACAAACACCATGCTGAACACATGTGCTGTGCAAAGGAGGCTGGGATGCAGCTGCCAGGGCAGCCTGCTCAGCCAGCCCCGTGTGCAAGGTGCACTGTTGGTTCTCCTCCTCAGCACAGATCCACTGAGGACACTGTAGTGAGCAAAGTAGGCAGCAACCATCAGAAATATTCATCTTTTTTGGGTGCTTCTGTGCCTGGCAATACATGCAATGGCAGTTGTCATGAGTGTGGATGCTTTTGGGACAGCACAAGAGTGAAATATTATCTTATGTATTGTACATTGTAATTCTAGATTTGAGAAACAATGCTGGAACATGTTAGTAGCTTACTAACACCTGCTGGTGTGCTCATTAGTGCAACAATAAAAAAAAGACTGTATATGAAACTAAACCATCTGCACAAATACTTATTTGCCTCTATAACTAAAAATTACATGCTAAAAAAAGTAAAAATTCATCAGTCACATCCTTCAGCACCCTGGTAAATTAAAAGCGTGTCTGAAGCTACATTGACACAGCAGACACCCAACAGCAGAAGGACACTCAGCAAGATGACCATAGCCTCAAACATTGAAGATGAGTAGGGAAGCACTAAATGAGCAGAGGCTGATTTACACCAGCTGGAGATCTGACTCAGCATGTGCAGAATTAGCCAGACCCGCTCCCTGTCACTGGTCAACTAAGACAGTAATTCTTGGTTCCCATCAGCAAGTGCTTTTCTTGGTATGATTCTGTAAGTCTTTTTAAAATAGAATTTGCTTTGATTCTGCTATGGGAAATTTCTTTGACCTATAAAAAAAAAGTGCATTGGCCTCTTAGACTAAGTCATCTTGTTCTTAATAGGAAACATCAACTGCATCACTCACCAATGGAAAGGCATTTGCTCCTGTGCACATAATCCTATTGTTCAGTTGACTAGAGGGGCAATAGATTTTTTATGTTTCCTTCCCCTAGTATCTAACTATTATGGTAGCTCACAAAAAAACAACTCATTTGGAAAATAAGTAGAGCATAATAATTCAAAAAAAACCACTGTTTACCTTCAGCTCTACCTTTTCACTACTTAGCAATACCTACAATATTAAATTCATATTCATTTTTTCTTAAAGCAATTTAAAACAAGCAAACGTATCTCAGAAACTCTATCTTCTGTAAGAAAATCCATATCCAAACTGTAGAATCTATACAATTACATACAGTTTTTGCTAAGGACCTCCTTGGCAAGTCTTTTCCAGTTCCTCAGCACTGATACCTCTCTCTGTATCCACTTTCTGTCTTTACTGGAAATTAAGCTTGTGTAGGCTACAAATTGCTTGTGGTATCTGTCAGCACGCACAGAGCACTATCGCTACAGGACTCTGAATTCACAGTTTCACCCTTTTTCTACCTGAAGAAACCACCCCACAAGGCACTCTGTGCTCAGTTAAGGGCTGCAAGGCTCCAAGGTCAGATGCAAAGCACATCTGCACACTTCAACAAACTCAACTGCTAATGTCAACACATGCTTCATGCACCAGTAAATGGATTAAAGCCTAATGTATTATGATGCTAAAAAGACTAGAAATGTTAATTACAGATCAATCCTACAAATGTTCGATAGCTTATTGAAGAATAATAATAGTAAAAAGCTCTTAGCTATGCATGTTCAGACATAAGGTAAAAACTATTTTGTACGTGAAGTACTTTGTAAACAACTTTTAGTCATTCCATGTTTATTAGTACCTTAGCTAAAAAGCAGTTATTCTTCACACACTAGGCTGACAAATGTGAGCACATGTAGGCTACCATCAGCCACTTACAACTCCAATCATAGTTGAGACATTTTGAAAACCTTGCTAGCACCTATCCTTAAAGACTAGAAACTCACTGGGAAATAATCTTTAGTACCTGACTGTTTAGCTCTGTCTCATGTATTTATGGATAAAGAATGCAGTTGTCAGTAATTATGTCTCACTCTGTGCTCTTGAGGGAAAATACAGATAGGAAAGGTGACAAGCAATGTCACCCTACACTCTAGAAGGGCTTCCAAAAGGAAGGTCAAAGTTTTGTCCAGGTATTCTCAATCATTCAGAGCACATCAACATGAGAAGAAAGAGGGTGCCTGAGATTTTTGTAACCTACTAATTCTTTTCCCTTGCTAATAGCCACAAGGTGGCAGAACCCATAAAGGAGAGTAAATCAGGGTGCTATTAGACCTCGGTATTTTAGAACTTGCATATAGATGCAACCATCAGCCAATCAGTAGATGAACAAACAAGCAAAGATTTGGCCTTCTAGAAATCCATGTTGTTCATTCAATCAGTGTATTACTCTAGATTATTTACCTGTTCACTGAACAATAGTATATAAAGCTGAAATGTAGATCATCAAAATTCTCATCACAATGAGATCTGACTGCAGCAGGGGCTTCCTGAATCTTTGATGAGAAGTGGAGAGAGAAAATCCTATGTGTGTAAGAACAGCCCAACCCTGCCACTTTACTTACCAATACTTTATTACTATCAATGCAAAACTGGCTGAACAATGAGGTTATGCAGAGCTATGCTGGGAATGTGTGCAGGCCTTCAGTGCCACTTAGAGTGCTATGCCATTTTATAATCAAATTATGTTAGACATCAGCCACTTTATTTTAGCGCACTTTATTTACAATATTGAGATTTTTTTTTTACAGTTGCTTAGTGGAGCAACAAATTACAAAATACTAATTTCATCCAGAGAAAGTCTACTCCCGAATCTCTGCATTCTAACAGGGTCACAATACAATAAGCCACCCAAAAACTCTGGGAGAATCACTGAAGAGCAAATGCTTCCCTATATCCTCCCCTTTCACTTACTCCAATGAATTAAAGCCATGTTTTTCATGCTGTATATACTCAACAAGAAATATAAGACATAGGTTCAGAAGAAACTGTGCTCCTTTAAATCTTTCTGCTGTCGTTTCTCCTTTCATTTTATAGTGACAGAGGTCCATAAGTCAGTGTATGTACATGTATTTCCAGTGAATTACTTGACCCCCCTCCCTGTAAACTCTACTCACACATCTTTCAAAGCACTAATTCCCTTTGTAACAAAGCAAACTTCCAAGTTATACCTGTTCAGCATTTAAACTTTATAAAGTGCAATAAGAACACCTGTTTAAGTTGATAGCCATCTGTTTTCTCCTGAAATCAAAACCTTAATAACATAGAATTAACAGATGGAAAGCAAGGCCTAGACTGAGCAGGTTACTGCATGAATCCAGCTAACAAGTGATGTTTTTAATGAATCATCCACATCCTCCATTACTCTGATCCCATCTATCTGGACTGATAACCCATCAGCGTTCATTTACTTCTTATGGGACTTGCCATTCAAAGGCATTTGAAGATCTTTTAGGATTTGGCCCTTGATAAATGGATACTTAACTATGGAGAATGCTGCCTGAAGTAGGCAATTGCATCTAATTCCCTGTGGCCAAATTATAAAGCCGATTACACAGATTTTAGCAGAAGCTCCAAACTGAGGAGTGGGTGGGAAGGAATAAAAGAAAAAAAAATCATAAATAGCCTAACATGTCAGTATGTTGCAACTGTATTTTCAAAAGAAACATCTTTATATCTGTCAGCGTCAGGAGAAAAACTGCAGGCAGACATCTTTATTGTAATAAAACCAGAGATCTTACAAAAGGCTTCAGTGGTTTCCTCTGTATCTATCACTCCTGCTATGGCTCAAAGAGCTTTGTCAGGGCTGGAGCTACATGAACTAAGCACACAAGAAGCGGTCAGAACAGGTAGGAAATGTGAAAAACTTAAATAATAACCTAAAATTGTGCTCACAGCAGTTGTTAGTAGTGAAACAGATTCTACAGAAGAAAATTAAAATTCATAGATAAGTTTAAAATTATTTCCTATCAGAAGAACAGAAATGCAACTTCCTCTATGAAGCTAGGTTGATGGAAGTAAACACATTTCTAGTTCGTTGAACTGAACCAAAGTATCTTTTCCAAAATACCACCAAAACTCAAGGTGCTTCTGCTTCAGGACAAAATCATCATTTAGCTACTTAACTGCCTGCTGTTGTCATCTAAGTTCCTTTGTCTAGCTAAGTCTTTGAGTTCTGTGTAACACATCAAAACAGTAGGTAACGGCTCAGAAAAATAGCAGAAAAAAAAAAACCAGGGCTGTGATGCATCTAAACACCACTCTCTAATACACTTAAATTAAAACAAACAAATAAATCAATTTTGATTAAAAAAAAACCAAAACCTTCAGCAAAATAACCTTCTTTGCCCTACCAGTGTTTTCACTTACGAAAAAAAAAAGTAAATCAGGCAATTAGTGGATTTTGCAATAATTTGCAGTTTTCAGTGGCAAATATATTCCTATATTATCCATTTTGTTTCTGTTCATTTACATGCCTGATGAATTTCACTGCGTCCTAATCTGTTGGGTCTGTGGTCTACATTTAGCCATTAACACCATTTAACAGTGTTAAATAGTATAATCGCCTGTTGTTATCTTGATGTAGATTCAATTCCAGTGTTAATTGCTCTCAATGTGCTGCTCATAAACCCAGCCCATATTATATTCTGAATGCTCTGCTTGGAAGAAAGCTGAAGTGAAATGGACTGTTTTGTACCTCAGCAGAAAAATTCCATTTAATGAAAAAAGCTCTATATTTAGGAGAGTTATGAACTGAATATCAATGTGGTCCCATTTTGAAACTTCAGAATAACTACAAGGCATATTCGGGGTGACTGTTTAGAGCAGGAGCTCGGTTTCAAGCAGGCAATAATATCACCCATCTGCTTTTTATGCATCTATTTTACGCACACCCCATTCCTGCAACATTTCAGGAAGTGAGCAGTTTGTTTTGGTGGCTGTGTTTTTTGGGGGGGATTTGTTTTGTTTTGTGTGTGTGGTGTTTGTTGTTGTGGGTTATTGTTAGGTGGGGTCTCTAGATGGGTCAGTGTCTGCTGCCGGAGTCCTCCACCACTCCTCTACCACAAGGAGTAGCTACACTGGTGCTTCTACAAAAAAAAAATTATGATGATCAGAGCTAGAAACAGTAAATATATATTTATTTTTTTTCATACCCTGTAACTGGACATTTGCTCCTGGTTCTCCGAGTTTTAACTACTCTGTGAGAATTAACATTCTTCCATTAAAGCTCAGCTGCCTTATTCTCTTTTTTTTTTCCAGAAACAAACTTTCTCCTCATCCTGCACAGTCTTTATAGGAAATTACCACTACACTTTCAGCTTCTGCTGTCAAGCAGTTTTGATACAGCAGAAGAGACTCAGTACATGCCTGTAAGATGGAAAGAGTGCTGATGGTCTCTTGAGACACAGATCTTCCAACCCAGTTACCCCGGCCCTCAGCCCTCTCCTCTCCACACTGTATCATTCGCTCTAGAAGCAAATATTATCCTAAAGGTGATGTGCTTATGTAGGTTTGTCCTTTAAGGATCTGGACTAGACAACAGGATTTAAAGTGAATAATCACAACACCAATTTTTAAGGCAAACGCCCTTTTAAAATTTCAGAGAGAGATGAGTAAGTACAGATGTGTGTACGTAGCTGTAGCTATGATTACACTTAACGTAATACAATATTTAGAGGTTTATGCTTGCAGTGCTCACATCTGTGGAATTCCTGTCAGTTTTTGGTCCTTACATAGAAATTAGATAACAGCACAATTAACTAATAAAAGCTCATCCCTTAATGAAATACAGAGTTTGGGAAATTTTCTTTAAAAACAAAACAAAAAACCCACAAACAAATGTCGACTGTATGCATAAAAAAAATCCTATACCAAGAAATATACCAGTGTACTTATTTCCCAAAATTACTTTTGTTAAAAGTAAGAAAAGCCATCACTACCTCCTGGCATACCATTGCCAACTGAAGAACATATGCACTATCAAGAATGAAGCATAAAAAAAAAATAAATTCATATATAAAATTTTCAAGTAATTTCACAATTCTATATAAAAAAAAAGGAAATAGAGAATTATTTCTACTTTTCCCACTCATAAATCTCTGGCCATGATTTTATTTGCTACAATTAACAGAGCATCCAAACTTTAAGGATTGTGTCCTGAACTCAATTTCTATTTAAAAGAAAAAACCAAACCCAAAACACTTTTGCATACTAAAAGGAACCTATAAATGGTTCTACAGCAGAATCCATTCAAGTATTTTACAGGATATACATGTGTAGAAGCTGTAAGAAATAGATGGAATGCTGGGCTGATGCCATCTACAATTTTCAGTTATATATATGCTATAAAAATTATGATCATCTGTAAATATCTTCTAAATAGCTACATTTACCAGACCAATAAAAAGGAGACATCTTCATAAAGAAATGTCTAACCCCATTATTAAACATACATCAAAGTATCGACATATTGATTTTAAATAATTTACAGCTCTAGATAATTGCAATTCCAGATTCCAAGTTGCCAATAATAGTCAAGTAATGCGTTTAAAAATTCTTGTATAATCAAACTACCTGTTATTGTAGCTTCAACTCTAGCCATTAAAATAACTGAAAAAAATCCATATATTTTTATTATTACTCCATATTGCGGGAAGAAAAGAGACTTCATTACTTTTGGAACTGGTATGCCAATATTTATTTTAAAGAAGTTTACAGTTGTCAAGAGAGTCCTTGAAGAGGTGTCCAGAATTCAGAAATTGGAAACCTTACAGCTCAGGGAATCTCTTGTTAGTCTTATCCTGGATTCCTGCAGAAATTCTAGTTTCATTAGGAGAGCCCAGCAATGAGGTGGGATGCTGCAATGGGATAATAGTCTCTTGCTCACAGAAATACTGAAGGGAAGCAGAAGCAGTGCTTCAATGAGAAAGTGATTTCTAATTATCCTGTGACAGTCTTTCACTAATGACTTGCTGCTGTCTATTACCCAAAAGGAACTAAAAAAAACCAAACCAGCAAAAAAACTTGCACACACACAAAAATCCCATCCTACACCTAACAACATGACAACAGCACCTTCTTAAGTTTTATATACCATTTAAAATGGAGGAAAGCATAAGGAATGCTTTATTATTATTATTGGTCATATGGATATCCTAGTAACATTAGTGTATTTAGAAAACAGCAACTAGGCTGTTAATACATAAAGGGTTTGACAGAACATTACATAGATGTAAGCAACTGACTTTTAGCTGATGAGGGGAAATTCTTATTCCCGCTAAGAATTACCCAATGTTCTTTGTGTGCACAAAGATTTTTCTTTTAGATAACATCTGTAGACCTGGCCACTTAACCTGATAAAAGATCATCACTTCTGGCTGAACACTACCACCCTCCCATGTAGAATTGTACTCTGCAGATTTCCTGTATCTTCTGTAAACGGCTGCTGGGAGTCCACAAATATACCCATTGCAGGATTGCAAACATTTGTGTCAAAAGACTGAACTCTGTGTCTCAGATGTGTTAGAGCCACAACACGCCCAGTGCAGGGTCAATCTGCACCCATACAGGGTGATCCTCCAAAGCAGCCTTGCTCCTGTAGCTTTTGTAATTACTCATGTCATGGCAGCACTTGATGGCTCACAAAGTGCCAGCTATAAATTCAAGTCCACTGTTACTCTTGCAAGCAATATGACCGAGTGTAAAGTGACACAGTATTTTTGGTCTGCCAGATGTAAGAACATTAAAGAACATCCTATTAGCAGTGTGCAGACAGTTTCACATGCCTGCTGTTTCAGTGGCATTTCTAACTGAATGTCAGCAGTGCTAATTTAGGCTTCCCCATACGCTGTTAAAGAAATCAGACTGTAAGTTATTTGAAGACATTAAAGGTCCCAGAAAGGCTGAAACTGCAATAGATGTTTTCCTTACCTGTTTTACCTTTATTCTTCTGACCATCACTTAAGACCTATTACTAACTTCAAGACATTCCCCTTGTAACTGTGTCTAGGTATCTACCATGTCAGCTACAACCAACTGGACGGAAAAATCTCACGGTCACTATTATTCATAACTTAGTCAACAAGTAGTCACGTAGCCATATGAAACATGTTTTTAAGATTTACACAGAATGACATGCAGATTACTTGGCCCATTCCCCTGTTCAGAGCATGGTCAGCCACAAGAGGTATCTCCAAGCTATATCCACTTGGGTTTTAAGTATCTCTGAGAAAGGCAGCACAGGATGCAGGGGACTATCCTGGGAGACCTCACCTTCAACAGAGCTCTGGGTGCCACAGACCCCTGCATGCTCTGTGACAGGCAGGGACACAGGCCTGTCCCTGTCCCTCTCCGCAGGCAGGACTCCTGCAGCACAGGCTTTCTCCTGTGCGCCATTGCTGTTTGTGACCTCTGCTATCAGACACTTCATCCCAGCAGCAGTTTTACTTAAATACATGACAGTCAGAAAATGAGTGAAGCATGTGCTGCCATTTGTCTATAGCCCTCTGAAAGGCAAACCTGTTCAGGTGCTGGAATAAATGAGAAAAAAACACCCCAGCCCTGGAGTGGACATGGCTTGAGTGAATACCCGGAGTGCTGCTGGGCAGCAAACACCCGCCCCAGCTCTCGGTCAGCCCGGTTATGCTTCCCAGCAAACATCTAGATCTTCTAGATGCCTCCCTCCTGAGCCCACAGCACTGCACTCAGAGCAAATAAATCCAAATGGAAACTCCCCATTTACACACTAGGAACTTCAACTCCCAACAGGCTCCTGTGCTCCAATGACCTTCTAAATAAACCTGCGTGAACAACGTGTCATTTTTCCATCCTTGACTACTTGTCTGAGACACGGTTGTGACATCAGGTGGTCACAGCAACGGTTTTTATAACCAAACCACAGCAATGAAAGTTTCTAAAAGTAATATTGGGGTGTATTGGGTCTGACTTGAGATGGAGCTAATTTTATGCACAGCAGCCCTCCCACAGCTGTGCTTTGTATTGGAGCTGGGAAGGTGCTGGTAACACCCCAGTGCCGTGGCTACTGCCGAGGAGGCCTGCACAGCACCCAGGCTGCTCTTTCAACATTTCCCACTCAGTGGGATGGGATGCACAAGATCTTAGGAATGGACAGATGACCCTTCTCTGGAGATTTTAAAGGCCCACCTGGATGCATTCCTTAGTGACATTTGCTATATAAGATTATAACATATGGTCCTTCTATGGACTTAAAGATCATCATGGTCCCAACCCCTGACATCCTGTGATCAATACGTAGCTTTAACATATTCATACAAAAATATTCCTGTTACATACTGCTGTAGGTTTTTTTACATGTTGCAGGAACAAATCAGAACTGCACATACCAACCATCTTTAAGAGCCTGGTTATTGAATGTCTCAAACTTTGTGAGATGGTAAGATCTGGAAAGACTTGTTTGGAAGAGGAAAGGTGTTGATTGCTTGTGATACCTTTGTCTTGTCCACTGAGTGGGATGAGACTCCCTCTAACAGACAACAAATAGGAAACTGCCAATATAATCTAAGAATGCAATACTGAAAATTCTGTCCAGACGTTAAATCATGACATTCAAATACTCTAAGAACTTATTTGTGTCACTTTTCACAGCACAACCAACCAACCAAAAAAAAAACAAAAAACAAACCCCAAACCAAACAAACAAAAAAGCCCAAACCAAAACAAAAAAGTAGCTCTAATTTCAAAACCCTTGGCCACAATGATCTGTACTGGTAGAAATGTCATTCCTTTTCAGGAGCCTGCGTATGCTGCAGAGTTAGTCCTTTTTGCTGAAGGGCCCATTCTGAACTCAGACAACACTAATATAAATGAAATTATCACACTGGAATGAGCATAAACACACATTTTGAAAAAGCAAACAAAACATCAACAAATTAAAAAAAAAACAACCCACATACCAAGGACTAAGGATTTTTCTTTCCTTTTTCCCCTCCAACATACCCACCATGTTATTAATTTCTATTTTCCTTTCCTTGAACATCAAAAAGACCCATTGCCCTTCTATTTAAATATAGCTGTAGTTCTGTTGGAAGGTGAATGATTGACCAGAACTGTTAAACAATCTTTGTACAACACAGATGTGGTTCAAATTGTGTAACACTTTGTTTATGAGACCGTTGATTTAAAATTATATTACTTGAGCACTCTTCCTAGTTGCATTTTGTCAACTCGATTTATTTTAATATAATGTTGCTAAACTAATATTTGAGATATATTACATTTGTTTTATTCCTTTCAACTATGGATTTTAGATCAGAATATATACATCATGAACTATGATGTGTCAGTGTTGGATCCCAACCCCCAACACCACACACCTCTTTTTTCAAAGGTTTTCCATCAAACTGAGAGTGAAAGGCAAACACAGACAAAATTAAGCAGAGCTACTGTCAGACCCTGACAGTGCAGAGAAAGACAGATAACAGATAGTAGGGTACTAAGTACCCTACAATTTATCGAAGCAAATAGAGGAGAGTTGAGTGGCAAATTACCTACACTGTTCACAAACCAGCAGGCCACCCTGTTTGCCAGCCATCCAAACTGTTTCCGGGTAATTTGGCACATTTCTACTTTGTTGTGCTATTTCTTATGAAGAGAATTTGAGTTTTGATGATTCCCCGTTGTGCAAGACCTTTCCAAACACTAGTAAAACTTCTAAGAATGATGGTAGAACAACTGAACACTCTGACGTGTAACAGGTTTTGAAGGAATTAAATATATATTAGATACCAACCAAAAAACAAAACAAACAAAAAAAAACACCAAAAAAAACCAACCAAAGAAAACCCAAAAAAACCCCAACAAACCAAAAAACCCAAAAACACACCAAAACAAAACCAAAAACTCCCTCTACCAAACCTGGTAAGAGATTTACATCTTAAAGAACAGAGCATAGGAAATTTGTCAGGAAGGCGATATGAGAAACAAATATTTATTTTACATACTGAATAAAATAAATATGAAGCAAAACAAAGATCCAAGGAAGATAAAATATCGTTTCTTTCTGTGTGTTGTCTTTCTTCTTGAAAGCATAAAAGGTCACTTCTTTAAAATTATAGCCAGGACACTGCTGTTCACAAAGTCAAGAATCCAGGAAATAGAATTTAGTATCAACAGTAATTTTAGACCTGCTGATAATTCTCAGCACTAACCTGATACACAGCTTTCCTCTCACAGATAAAGGGTGATTTGGATTATATGAAGCAAACTCTAGAATAATTCTGTGATTGATTTGTTTGTGCCTGATATTGTACATATATCCAGATCTGTATAAAGACACACACACATTATACATGAACATGTGGTTGGTATGTGGATCTATTCTAGTTCACTCCTTCCACAGCAGCCTGAGCAACAGCCCAGAGAGAAAACTGGCAGTGGCAGTCGTGTGCTGGGAGAGGGCAAGGGGTCTAACAAAACTGAGAAAAGCAACAGCAATAGGAAACCTCAGTTAAACTCCACCTGGGCCACACAAATATCCCATTCAATTGCAATGCTGAGACTGAATTTCTAGCTGCTGTTAATAACTACATGAAGTCTGGGGCACCACAAGAGAAGCAGCATAAACCAAGCAGCTTAAACAAGCAACAGGCAGCATTATAAATGTTCATGGATTAAGGATTAACTCTGAACTGGCCCAAAATGACTGAAGAGCAACTTGAAGATGACACTACATTGCTTCTTATATATATGTTCACGCATACAAAATATGTTTCCAATGGAAACCATAATGGAGAATCAACAGTGATATTATTGCTTTAACTGCACTGCATGAAGCATTACAACCAAGCTATTGCTTTAAATCTCTGAAATAGAAACAATTGAAAACATAACATCAGCCCATAAACAAAGAGGGGGTTGGAAATTACTAGGAGAAAACTTGTTGAACTATCTGGTTTATCTCTCTACTTCAAAAAATTAGCAACTCTGCCTAACTAACCCTGAAAGATTTTTTCTTAAAATTCTCCTATACTGAAGACAGTCAACTACCTGGACAATCCTTTTGATAAATCTTACCTTGTTTTACAGGGGTTTTTTTTGGATCATCTTTATCAATATTTTAAATCCCAGGCTTCTCTTTCATTGTGCATGCAGCTATTCTTTACCTGTTCCATTTGTTCAGTCAATAGCCCTGTATCCCATGCAATCACCCAAGCTGCTAGCAAAGGTATTCAATAATACCAGGTGTAAGAAAGAACAATGCTGAATCCCAAATTAAATCCTTCCATTTGAAACCGAAACATTCCTAACTTCTCTGGATAAAGTTTAGTATAAAACTGTTTCAAAAATTGACTATAAATGTATTTTTCTGGGAACAGACTTCAGCGAGAGAATGCTTGTCAAGAATCTTCTACCATTTCAGGTATTTCAGCAAGTGTCACAAACATGTAAATGAACAGATAAAAAGCTCGATTGCTCACATCTCCATATTCCCACTAAGCCTAAGATTCCCAGCTAGAGATTAAGACCCAAACAGGTGTTATCAAAATATAGAACAAAGAAGAAAGAATCAAAATGAATGTTGATTCAAGTTGTATTATTTAGTTGCTTATTCTGAAAGAGGAAATGCAAACACTTCTTGGGTGATAGTTTAATGAGAACTAGGTCTGTAAGTTAGAAGCAGCTCTTAAAGAATGCATTTACATCTGACACAGATCTCTGTCCTAGATTGACATTTCTTCCTTTAAACCCAGAAGTACAGAAGCTGGATGAGCTCTCAGAAGTGCTTAAACTGTTCTTGGAAGGAGCTGGTGGCTCACAGGAACTATTCTGATGCAAAGAATGCAGATCTATTTATAAGGCAGGCTGTGGTTCAAGCCCCTATCCTGCCCTCCTCACCCTCCTGATGCAGTTCACTGCTCCATTGACAGCAGCAGTTTGATGGTGCATGGAGCTACAGAGCTCAGATCACTGCACAACCCAAACTAAAAAATGCATCTTCTCAACCATTCTTGTTGCAAAGTTAGCATATGAGTATCTGTACTGTGAAGAGTATTTACAACAAAACTTGTTTTGTTTCTTCGTACATCTTCAAAATAGGGGTAGATGTCTCAAGCTTTGCCCTTTATAAGGCAGCAGTCAGTTTGGAGACCAGCAGCACGAGTTTCCTTCTGATAACAAATGTGCTTCTTAGACTACATCTAAGACCTACCAGTGAACTTCTCAATTTACAACCCTTTTTACACTGCAACCCCAACTACACTAGCTTCTGTAGTTACTGTGCTGTTATTTGAGCTCTGAAGTATTATCAATGTCCTGCCAAACTCTAATTGTAATTAGTTTCATTTATTCGTAAGGACTTTTTATAGTGAATTATCTTTGGGGAAGGATCACATACCCAGCTTTTGTCCAGCCATTGTCTGAAAACACAATGACAACAATTTTAGATTGGACCACATAGACTATTAATTTTTCACCTCTGCCTGTTCTATCCACAAGATAATTTGACCCCTTTGTATACAGATCTCCTTCAGGTTTCCTCCCTTTCCCTGTTCTGCACCAAAGGCTTTCTTTGTATCAAGAACGGATGATTTCTCAGTGAGTGTAAAAATCAATGCAACCTACAAAGGCTGTAATGCTGCAGCCTTCTAACTATGCCTAATCAATAGAAGCATCTCAGAGTTTGGGTTAGCACATGCACCCAAGGCTACTGTTACTTTTCAAGATAATTAAGTATCGCTCTCCCAAAACCATTTGCCTGTTTCTTTGGTCTTTCTTCGATACATTTGATAAAAACATGGTCCTATCCTTGCATGCCATCACACACAAAGTCACTGTATGTATGCTTGGATTTGTTCCACAACTACTTCTTGTAGAGGATAGTATGGTAAAAAAAATCATACCACTGGTATAAAGATACATGTCCACAAGACATTTTATAAAAATATATTCTTTACTGATTTTTCCACAAGGGTATGTTACATTTCTGAAGTGTCAGCAGCTCTGTGTCATTATTCCAAACATGGTGTTAATTAAATAAATCTAATAAATGTTTTCTCTTTTTAGAGACATGGAGGCCAAATAGGAATCCAATAAACACTTGGTAACTTCTGCCACTCAACATGTTTGACAATAAAACAGAAAGCATCCAAAATAAAAGAAAGGTGTTTTCAGCCGCAGGCTTGTTACCTATAAAATGTAATCAGCTCTGGGAAGAAGTTTTATGCACCTCCTCGTTATGCTGTGATGGTTTCTGCTTAGGTGACTGCAGAGCTAAAGTGAGTAGCTAATAAAAAAATTAACACACCCCCTTCCCCAGAGTGGCAAGGAAAGGAGAGCTCACAGACAAGCAGTTTGAAAGCAGCAGATTGAAATAATAGCAATAGAGTATATTGCTGTGTTCTACCATGCTATCTGATAGTAAATGGTGCTCTGCAGCAATATAGCAAAACTGCCAACTGTAAATGTGAAAAAACCAACCCAGCCTTGAATTCTGCTCCTCAGTTTTAAAGACAAGAGAACCAATATCTCAGATTTTCTACTTTTGTGACAAACTCAGGAGCAAGAGTGAAGAATTTGGAAACAAGTTGATTCATATGCAGGTTCCAATATTTACTTATACTCCTTGCTTCATAGAATTTAAACTAAGAAGTAAAACTCTCTGACTACCACATTTCACAGTTCTGCTATAGCATCTTACAGCTTTCACTTTATAGAAAGCTATTACCTACATTTATATGTTTCTGTGACATGGACTTGGCTCCAAGCCTTGCCCCTTTGCTCCAAGCTAGCAGATCTTCACTTCTGGGAATATTTTATATGGTTCTCTTAGGTTTAACTTTGGGAAAAGTAATCCAAAATTACTTTGCTAGAACAAATGGCAAAATAGGGCCAGAAATTGTCAGAGAGCAAATTTAGTCTCAAAGTACTAACAAGCTAGTAAAGGTAAGAGTTCAGTCCAGCATTATTAGTAAAATCAAGATACCCTTTAACTTTGCTTAAATATAGCTGTATATCACAGCATATTAAAATAACTAAAGAAATCAAATTTTCCAAGTAGGTTTTTAGAGAGGAAAAACAATGTCAATATTTTCTAAGTAAAAATCCTGCCTCTTTGCAGATTACTTTTTTGTGATCTGCTGTAATTTGCAGATGAGGTTGCTATTAATTACTTTTTTAATACAGAAATTCCCATACAGATATCTTTAATAATTTACAATTTTTCATTATGTAGATCAATTTAAAGCAGGGAGTGGGTGGGATGAAATCCATGTCACTCAACCATTCTGTCAGATTTCATAGACATTTTAACACTTTATTTGATCTTCTCTTTGAATCATGAATTTGAAGTTACTTCAAAACCTCATCTTCTCAAAATACCAGCTCACAAAGACCAAAGGAAAAAATCTGTCATTGCTGAACACACATTTTAACTGTGAATATAAAATTTATCTTTTCACTTTATCTGGTAAAAATCACAGGGACAATAACCACAGAATGGCAGGGGATGGAAAGAACCTCTGGAGTTAATCATCTCATGTAAGCTAGGCTACTGAATTACAGCTAGACAGATCTATGCCTCCTATACCTTCAGCTGAAGTAGTTTAAAAAATCCCTTGCAGAGAAAACCTATACCATAAAAAAATATGCCTGATACAGCTCATTAACTTTGTTTGAGCTATTACATACTTCAATTATAATAAAAAACTAAATGATTAAGACAGACAGTTTATGCACCCACTAAGGGGTCCAAAATGCTCTTCATTTGACAAAGTTCCCCAAGAAATGCTCCCACAGGGCCCTGGGTGCCCATGTGTGCTACAGCATTCTTAAAAAAAAAACCAAACACATTAATTTTACCCACCTAAATATACAGGTCAAAAAGAACAGACTTTACAAACTTTAAATTTTATTTTACATCTTAACAGCTTGTTGCCTTTTCCCTTTGCACATGCATACAATACATGTGTGCACACATGCCCACACACACATTCATGCTAACACCTCTGCTTTGAACATTCTCATCAACAGCCTGAAGACCAAGTTACATGAAATTTACTTAACCCCCTAGTAGTAGGAAAAGCAGCAAAAGACAGACTGTACAGATACACAAACGAATGTGTCTATCAGATTGGACAGACCAAGGACTGTCCTAGTTCACAGACTGTCCAGAAAGACTTCTCCATGTGCTGTGAAACCAAGATGAAGACTATAATTATGTGCTACACAATCAAAATGCTCAAAAATGCTGTTGAATTTACTGCCAGCACTTTAAGAGATCTTTTATTACTATTATTCTGTAAAGCATGACTGGCTGGAGGCTGCTTAAGGATTGCCCAGGTTACCCTTTCTTCCAGAACATAGCACTTCTTTTATAGTGTGTTTTTGGATTAGCTAAGTATTTTTAATAGTCAAATCTAAAAGCCAACACATAGGGCTGTATGGAAACATCTTGCCTTGAGATGCTTGCAAGTACCAAGTGGTAGCTAAACATCCTTTACTCCTCAAATTGGAGTAAATGGCCTTTTATGAATTGCAAAGAGAAGACATCCTTCCCTTCTACCTGCTCTTCCATGAGTGACAACAGCATGTGTCCGTGGGGTGGGGACAGATCTGACGCTGCTGATGACCTGCATTCTTGGCAGAATGGTACCACTGAAATGCTCATAAGTTAGCAAACTACATGCCAAGACTCACTAGATGTGCATGCAGTTGTGTCCACACACTTAATGCTATAAGACCAATTACTGTGTTTTGCTAGAAAAAGTTGTCAGTCACCTATTATGAGCCCCATAACTGCCAAGTGGTTCATGATTCATTTTGTATACAATTTCAATCAGTAGCCAGAAATGTCTTAGATGCTGTTAGTCCATTTAGATGGTCATGCCAAAGATGTTGTAAATATGTAGAGGTTAATACACAAGTTCAATGGATAGAGACATTTCACTTTGACCTGTTCACACCAGGTGCATGCAGAAGGAAGGAAGCAAAAAAAGATGGGAATGTATTTCTTGGCTTTTATTTAGCCTGTATATAAAAAAAACCCTACTTGATGAAACATCTACATTAAATTAATGAACACATCCCACTCTGCAGTGTTGGTTATTTTCATCCCTGCCGTTTTAAGGTACTTAGATTGCAAGTCAAAGGTTTCTGTCAGCTGTCACATATATAAAAGAGGGTTGGGCTTTTTTTCCCTACAGCTTCATATCTTGTCTTTGTTTGTGATGCTGCTGTCTTTAATGATAATTCTTCAGTTGTATCTGCTAACATTTTCCAGTGGGAATAAAACTGTCCTGGAATAAGTCAGTGTTGTGTAGCAAAGACGACAAAAAAACAACTTTATGGTCATTCCTGTTGAGAATTATGTTTACCTGCAAAGAGAAACTGTGAACTTGAAAAGAAGAAAAAGACAACTACGGTTAAAACACGTGAAGGATGCTTTCAAGAACTGTTATTCTGTCTTAATCAAAGACCTTGGTGTAAAGACAGAAAAGTCACTGTCTAAAATAGCCACTAGTTCTTCATTTGCTGTGTGGGCAAAACTTTGTTGTTCACCTGCTGAATGCTCTCAACAGAAAGTTGTGATAATGCCAGGTGATTTCTGATTGACAAATTGGGTGCTTCACAATGCAAAATAATAGTTATTATAATACAGACTTATAAAGTTGCTATAAAAATAACATTTTTTTTTAAGTGGTCATATATTAGAAACACCCGATAAGAGTATCAAAATATAATCCTTAATTTGGAATTCCACCTTCAGAGCAGGATTTGAACAGTAGACTGGAAATAAAAGTGAACATATGGAACTAGAAAGAAAAGTCAAGAATGCCAGATAGCTGCTTCTTAAAGCTATTTTGTACCTTAAATGACATCAAATATTTTTAAAATGCACACATTCTAAAATTTATCAGAATGAAAACACTTCATGAAGCCTGAAGTCTTTCTTTGCTTTTTGGGTACTCAAATTTGCATTCTGCGTACAATATTAATATTCTTTTCCTTGATTTTATGATTTAATAAAGGCATTCCCAGTAGAAAAGGCATGGAATCTGACTATATGAATTTCTTTTGCTTTGAGTACTAATTCCCTGCCACCACTTTAGACAGACAGCACAAAGACAGCATTTTCTGCTGCTGTCTGTTCAGTGAAAGGTGTAATTCCTACGCTCTGGGTGCCCAAGTGCAGGACTAGATTCTTCCTTTAGCTCACCTGTCTTGTTTGTGCTGCTCGGTGCCATTTTGATGCGGTGCTAGGAGGCAGTAGTTGAGTTGTCCTTGAAACAGGAAGATGTTTCTTGTAAATCCATCCAAGAATCAAAGTTTTAATAGATTAATTAAACTTGTCAAAGTCTTTAAAAGCATTTTTCCCCAAAGTAATTTATCACCTATGAAGTAATGAACTAAAGTGCTAATAGCTAATTACCTGCAGAACATAAGCAATACAGAGCATTTCACTGTAGGGTTACCCTGCTGCATTAGCCTGTGAATCTGAAAAATAACCCATCATAATGCAGGAGATGCTTTAAGGAGAGATCTTCAACTAAGGCATACTTTCCTGAAAACAACCGGGATTCCTACCAGTACAACCCTTTCTAATTCAATTTTATCCCTGCTGACAGCCCTGCAGCTTCATCTACATGCAGGGAGATGCATAGAATGGAAAAGTGTAATCCCACATCTCCTGCACGTTGTTCCAGATTTAGCCCTCTCAAGGAACCATAAGCCGTTTGATTTCTGAACACATTCCTTGTTACTGTTTTTAGCCTATTCCTGGAAAGAAAAGGTGACCATTGACAGAGACAACCAGAGACAGAGCTATGAAATACTGCTCCACAGACTGCAAAGGAAAAGCCAGCAAATGGAAAGATTGCCAAAAAAAACCCAAACAACTACCAAACCCCAAACAACAGACAGAATGAACACAACCTTCCTACCAGTCTTCTTACTGACTGAATAACTCTACTTAAACCATCCACCCTACTTCAGGGAGTGGTGTGGTACACAATAGTAAGATGTCCACATGGAATACACAGCTAATCTTTACTTTTACTGGAATGTTTAGAATTTATATATGATTCAAAGAAAAAAATTAAACTCTATCCCAGCCAAAATGAAGACGTTTTGAAGACAGAACAGAAAGTGAAGCTCAATAAGGATTTGGTTAAAGAAATAAATAAATAAATTGCTTGACCCAAACTAGCAATCAAATTAAATCTGTTAGATCTATTTTATTTTACCTCAATTTTTAGTAGCCATGTCTAAAGTGCATTTTATTTTTCTAGCAGTTATTTAAGTGATGTTCAACCTATTCATGTAGCCGACATACATTTTACTTGTTCTAATTTAAAAGATTGCTCCTAAAATAGCTGCTTCATTTTTCGTATCTCTCTGCATTTCTGACTTCACCTGTACCAAGCTATTGCCAAGATAAACATTTTAAAATTTGATATAAAGTTCTGCTCTGCACTATTGAATGTATTCGTAGGACATACTTTTTAATAAAATGCCTATTTTACTCAGTATCCCATACCCAAGAAAGAAATATTCTAATACAGATTTTCTTAGCTTCATGCCATACTCCATCTCAGATCTCCTGATGTTTCGAGTGCTGCTATTAATATTGGTTGGGGTTTTTTATCCTGTAAATTTGCTCATGCTTTGCTGCATGGTGGAAAGTTTTCCACATTTATTTTTTTTTTTTAGAAAAAAATAGGTTGGGGTTTAAACAATCAACTTGAAAATTGTTTCCTTATAAGGATTGATTTAGGATGCTTTTAATGCCAGGAATAAAATGCACAGTGTAGGTCATGCTTTAAATGTAACTGTTTTAAGAAGCTCTCTCCAGCATCAACACTGAGTAATTGTGTGTTTTCAGGTTGTAATCTCATGTGATGTTATTTACAGTAAATGTTGAACTTTACTACAGGATATACCTAGCAATGTTTACAACTTTTAATACAGACCATCTTAACAGGATTAGCAAAGCAGATTACAAGTTTTCAGGTCTACTCCTTTATCAAGAAAAAAAGCAGAAATACCTAAAGCAATCAAGGAACAGCAGCATTGCACAAGAAAAGGGTAACTCGTGCATACAATACCTACTCCAACTAGGAAAAAAAAAAAATTTTCTTTTAAACAGCATATTGAAAAGTCCTGGGAGAGACAGGAATTTCACACAACCAATCAGATAAAAATCCCAGAGAAATACTATAATCCAAATTGGAATTATTAAAAATTGAAACCAATGGAAAGCAAGGAAAATAGAATTGTAACAGTTAAAAATCAAAGATATATCATCTTAAAACAAGACCAAAGGAATAATGAAAGGATGCTACTAGACTTCTCTCAAGAGTTAAGCTTAGGAGGTTGCAAAAGGGTGAGGTTGCCTTGTCCATTCAATGTATGCAGCTTAATGAAGTCACACAGTGTGTTGCTATGAATAAATGGGGATTTGAATTACAAACTGTTCCATGTCAGCCATTAGCATCTCATTTCTCTACCTGGGGAGTGCAAAGCTCTTTGCTGCAAGAGCTACTTTTTTTTTTTTTTTGTGTAGCATTCATCAAAAATATGTGTAACACAGGAGGATATCTTCCTCCTACACAGATTTGTGTTCTAAGCCATTATCAGCTTGGCTTTTTAGCAGGAGCAGATGAAACTGCTGACCCAGAAACAATTCCATGTATTCTCCAGTATCTTCTACTACTGCACCTCATCTGTTTTACATATATACTGTGACAAAAAGAATAAAACAAAAACTAAACCAAAACATGCCAAAGGAACACACCACCAAAACCCTGTGCTTCACCCCCACCCCGCCCAGTTCTCCCTTTGGAGCCTAGAGAGACACAAAACCTTTCAGATACAATAAAATAACATGTTCTCTGCCTTTTCCAATGAAAGACATATGAACATCTGCGTTTAGAGGAGATTTAGCCACCAGGGCAGCTATTTCCATCATTAAGGTAAACTGGAATTACAGGTGCCAAGGCCAGACAGGGAAGATACAAGGAGAGAAAACCATCCATTAGTCAGCTTGCTAGGCAGATGCCTTATAATTGAGATCAGACAATAACTGCTCCAAAAAGCTGAAATAAGCACAGTCTGAAATGGTAGTGTGCTAGCAATGCCATTCCACAAAGTATGAGACTGGCCCAATGTCCTGTGATTGCATAGAAGGCTTTGAAGTGATTTAGTTGTATTCAACTTAAGGTTGCTGCTGACATATCAGAAATATTACTGAAAGCAAAAACACACAAAACCATACACATTAAAAAAAGCAGGTAAAAGCCTCTTCACAAAATTCATCATATATGTCTCAGACAAAATATTCTAAATTATACATTAAAGAAATAAGATCAGAGTTTACAGCTTCTTTTGGACTGCCTAGGAAATTAAGCTAAGTTTTGGGGTTTTTTTAAAGACAGCCACTTATTGTCTTACTCTTCTTTCTCCTATTGAAGAAAAACAGAACCTTGGTATATTGCTTATATGAGAATGGAAATTAAATATGGAAAGTGTATTTACCTTCACTATATTTGATTTTATTGAATGGATTTCCTAGGGTGTTTTTTTTTTCCATTTTAAATATCTTCTCCAAAATAACGAGCAAAAAGTAAACTAAACTTTCTCAGCCATACCTGAAAAGTACTTAGTCATTTCTGCATTTATAAAACAGTCCAAACTATGTCCTGCCTTTATAAAGCAGCAGCCTAATGGGAGAGAGAAGGAGGTCATGAAATAGCTGTGCTTTTCCATGCAGTCCTGCAGAGACTTGATCTGTCCTCAGCATTCAGATCTCCAAGTGCACAGAGATTTGTCCTTATCAGCACTTCTCACAGACAATCAAATTCAAATCACCTTTTTTAATTACATTATTAAACACTGTAACCTCCTCCTCCTCTCCTTTCTCCCATTCCACAACCACAAGACCAGATTGCCCATGTGAACTCCTCCTTTATGGGGATTTTTCCTTATTCACAGCTATCACATTCTCAACACTTGGCTATCCTTACAGACATCAACTGCTCCAAGCCATCTGATTTGGAAGGCACTGGCCAGCCTGGTTGGCATGCACACAAAACATGGCAGCATGGGCAGCAGCTCGTTCCCTGCACTTCTGGGTTTGCATCTGCAGACCAGGTGCACAGTACAATATGAATTTAATGCTGCCCTTCGTTACTGTGCTTTGAATAAGGTACAATGATTCAACAATGTGCTGCTCACACAGCAACTGTGATTGAAATACAGGTACTTAAATAATTGGCCAGATACTTTATTTTGGATTGGGAAAAGGTAAATGTGTGGCAACTCTGGAACTTCTGCCATTTGTCACTATCACTTCTATTATTTTGTATGCACACACTAGACACCTTCATGGGAAGTCTGCAGAACACCAATTCTCCAGTTTTGATAAAACACCAAAGTTAATCTACTTCTATTCCACATTTGATGTGTCTCTTCCTCCTAAACAGCTAATGAATCACATTAATGTGATGAAAATTACAGGGATGATGTGTGCACACAGGGCTATTTGACAAGAACAAGGACAATCAATAGCATTCAGAGAATATGCAGGATCTAGATGTGCATAGTTTTGTAATTGTGTGTTTTATGAATCTTTGCCAAAAAGACGTGCATCCCAATTACTAATATAAACGCATGTATTTTACAGTTACAGCTTCACATTGAGAATGCAGAAAACCAGCATGTGAAACTTTTTACCCAAGTACTCAAACATGAGCACAAACTCAAATTTTTATATTAGTGTTTCAGTATCAAATGTCATTGTGTCCAATGTTCAGAATTGTAAAAGGTTAATTTTACTGCAGGCCCCTACCTCTCTACTTGAGTATTTAATTCTAAAGAACAGGTTAGAATATTCCAATGTTAATTCATACCTCAGTGACAGCTCTTCTACCGAAACAAAGCAGTAAATTTTAAGCAGGTAGAAGTCACACCCATCTCCTGCAACCATGACAAATCCAAGTTTCAGTGCACAAGCTTCCCTTAGTCTCTAGACCCAAGAAAGAAGCACATGTCCTATATGCCTTGAAGAAATTTTAGCTCATTCTGTGTGTCAAGGAAAGCATTTTACATTAGTTGCATTTCCACAGTGAAATATCTGAATATAGTTTAGATAACCACATTAGGAAAGCATCTTGGTACTAAAGCACAGCAAGCTACTGGTGGTGTAAAACTGGGTCAGACTGCAGCTTGTGACACCAGGACCTTTTCTTTGCCCAGGTACCAGTACCCAGACTGAGTGAGCACAAAAGCTGGCTGCTGTTATAGGTGTGGATAACCTTCATCCTTCTGCCCTGGCACATCCCACCAAGCTCCAGCACCTGTAAGAGAGGCCAGCTGGAGGAACAACAGGTGTGCCAGCTGCAAGGCTGGAATACACATAACACACTGATCCTCATACCATAAGAAAGGCTGAAAAAAGCAGCCAGACAACAAATTTTTGATTGGTCCTGCAAAAAGGTTTTGCATAGTTTATTATAAACTACTTTAAGAGGTTTTAAAAAAACCTCCTGAAAATTGTATTGCTTTTTAAACAGATTGCTAGCTATTAAAGGAGCAAACTGCAGTTCCCAAATGATTGGATAACTTATTTTTCCTTTAAGCCTTGCCCATCACTGTTTTTCTTGACATTTAGAAAGTAAAACATAATGTGGTTGTGAAACATTCAAACCCCAACACTTTTTTCATTATATTACCTCTCTGTATGCATAATTATAAATCCTGTTGTAATACAGAATAACATATATTATATAACTATGCATTATATCTTTTCTATTACTACCTACATATTATATAAAGCATGTTTTATATATTATATAGCATAATGATGTAATGTGTATTTCTCCTTCAAAGATGTATTTTAAAAAAGCAACCAATAAATCAGGCGTTTAAAAGCAAACGAAAGTATGTACCAAAACACAGTAGTAAATGACAAAAAGGCAGAGTAAATAGCTCCAAAACGGAACAGAATTCCTTCTGTGAGCAGCAGCTGAGTGGAGAAAAGACTTTTTTCTATTAGGTCGAACAGCAGGATTTGTTATCATTTAAATACACGCTCTAATACACTTAGTGTTTTGTGCTACGTTTAACAAGATTAAGTGATCATACAATGTTTCATCTCAAATCTTTATTGGAAATCAGACGACAAGCATCATTTCTTGCCAAAACACTGTCCCATGGTTCATGTGTGATGCTAATTCCATCTGAATGAACAAATCTGTTTACCCAAGCGTAACAAGAAAAGTGCAATTTATCAATTAAAGGATTCCCTTAGGAACACTTTTTTTCTGGACTTTTCTAATTTTTCTAAACAGGTTCAACTTTGCACCAAAAACCTGTATGATGAAATTCTAAGGCACTATTGAGGCCTTTGATGTGGCTAAAATTGGAAATACTGTTATCTTTACGGTCAAGGAATTAAAAATCAAAACACTTCACAGAAAGCACCAAGTTTAAAGTATTAATTTCAAGTTAACTTTAGAATATATATATGTGAAGGGTAGCTGGTGGAAAGACTACCACTGTAAATGGGCTGAACACAGAGAGCTTCAGAGTACAACTGAATGATGTATGCACGACATTAGAAAAAAATGCAAGTCTCCTGATACATGGATGTGTGCCAACTCCTAATTTATACCAAGCAGCAGCACAGGTGGGAACAGGACACCATTTTTCAGATTCTCATGCCATCTGTAAAGAAATTCTACAACGATGACATCAGGAAGTAATTCATTACTTCTGGTGTATCTTTAGCTAATACATCTTATAAACCAGTTTCTACCAAACGGACAAAATGCTATAGAGCTGCCCTGATCATACCTGTACTTTAATGACAGAAAGAGATCTTCAGTTTCTAGTCTTGATACAAGATTTTTCTTTTATTCCAAGGCTAGCCTCTTGCTGCATATTATATTTTGATTACTTACGGATTTTCCAGGAAATGTTTAAAGAGTCAGTTACACCATTAAATGACACAGGCATGGATGGGATCTAGCAACACTGAGTTCTGTGGAAACAGTGACATCCACAGCCAGCATTGCCCAGGGAATTTTTGCCAACATACTTTAGTGAGGACATTAATGGCAGATAAGCAATAGTTAGATGTCTTTCATATTCCCAGTACAAATGATATTAGAAGCTAAGGAATTATTTTATTCTATGAAGGAGGAGTAGGGTGAATAAAATGCTATGCTTTCTGAAAATAAGATTTCAGGTTAGTGCAATTCAGCTTCAGCTGGTGTCATTATGGGCCTGGATACCATGCAGAAGATCTAAATATGAAACTCCCTTTCCCAAGTGCAAGCCAAAAGCAATGTGTTGGGAAATATCCTGTGTCAGCATGCTGTTAGCAGTGCCATAAAAGTCGGTTCACAGTCCTGCCTTTAATGAAAGCAAAGATCATTTAAACTTGGCTATGAAACATTCAAGAAGAATTTCCTGATCCCTAATAGTTAGTTTATGCAGAATGCTTCTGCAGGAGAGTCACATGAAAAATGGATTCCAGCCACTGCTGAAATATTCACTTACTATGTGAAGGGATACTACAAGCATTCAGAATAACAAATAGACTAATGATTTTAGTATCCTCTTTAGGAGAAAGATTCAAGTTGCCAGCAGCAGAGAAGGTGATGGAATACATTTTCTCCCATTCTCAGTTAGCATGCTCATCACTGGACTATTGCATAAATGGCAATAACACAGCAGGCTTGCAAAGTTACCCTCTTCTTCTTCCTGTGTGCCAGGCTGAACTGTCACTTTGACAAGAACTGATTTAAATAAAACCCTAAGCATTTTATATTTACTTCAGTTTGAACTACATTTCTTCCTATTCTTGCTTATCTAAAAATATAAAATACAACCAAAACCAAACCTAGAAACAAACAACAACAACAAAACACAAAAAAACCAAAAACAACCAAAGAAACCAAACCAAAAAGCCCACACCATAGGTGTGTTTTTTTGTTGTGGTTTTTTTTGTGGGTTTTTTTTGGTGGTGGTGGTTTGGTTTTGTGTTTGGGCTTTTTTGGCTTTGGGGTTTTGTTTGTTTTACTCCCAATATGAACTGAAAGCTGAATCTCTGACTCCATCTTCACACACCCATCAGAACAAAACAAAGCTCTGACAGTGATGAAGGAAACCCTTAGAAACAGCTGTCTCAAAAATAGCTGTGTCTGGTATTCTGGCCTCACTTCAGATGAGTTTTTCTCTGAAAAGCAGGCACAGTACTAGGATATATTCCGTTATTTTCAGCTTTTTCTGCAGTCTGAACAAACTCCTGGTAACACTCATTTGCCAGGCTATAAACCTCTGGGTTCTTTAACATGTTTCCTGCTAACATTTTGGAGAGCTCTTCAAAGACAGTTTATTTTACAAAGTATTTTTTCACAGTCTTTACTATTACATTTTTTAATTATATGAATTATATTAATCAGAGCTATAAAGTGTTCTTTGAGGAGTTTTATGACCTCTTCAATCATCAAATTATATTCTTCATTTAACAGCAAGGTTTCTCCCAACAGTCTTACATTTTTATATTATTTTTACTGTTAAAGTGTTTGTTAAACAATGTTTTCAGCCTGTGTCCCCAGAATTTCTCTCAACAAACCAATGTCTAGATTGAATTCATTGTGCTAAGCTTTTCAAGAAAAGTTTTTTCCCTTTTTAGCTTAAGGACCAGGATAGAGAAGTGCTCATGGTTAAACATACGACCTCCCCTGCATCGAAGCATTCACAACCCCAGCCCACAGTCTGCACAAGTACACGATGCAAAACTCCCTTCTTGTACAAGAAGCAATTCCTCTGAACACTTTCCAACAGACTAGTTCCCTGGAGTCTGTTTCAGGATGTAAATCAAAACTGATGCATGTCACTAAAAGTCACCTTGAGCAGACCTCAAGCTGCATATTACACACCCCTCTTTAATACCCACTGCTTGCTCCTTCCCTCTCCTTATCACCTCACCACACCAGTCTCCTCCTCTTCAGCCCATCACCACTCTACTACATTTCTGTCCTATGCACTTACCAAGAGAGTGTATGGCATTTTCCATTTTAAATTATGAGTCTACACAGGATTAAGAATAAAATTTTGAAATGGAAATACTTATCATAGCAAACAAAAGTGCTTATGAATTCCTAAATCAAAACCAACCACTATATAGATGTTATTTTAAAGGGTTATTCAATTTGTAAGAATATATTCAGAAGTATATTTTAAGACGTAGAGAAGGAGTTAAACAGAAAAGGTCAAAATCAAGCTAAAACATTTAGAAATATCAGGAATAATCTTTTTGCTTGGACTATTCTGAAAGATGAAATACATAGCAAACAAAAAGCAATTTAAATTCCACAAGTTTAAAATTAAATTTGCCCTAGTGAAATCCCCCAAATTCCTTAAAGTTTTTTAAAAATATATAGTAAAATTCTATCATCACCAGCTTTCACAACAGGAAGCAATCTTGTACCAAACTCACCCAGGGAGGAATCAGACTATACTTCATCATATAATGCACCTGTACCAAATTTAGCCTGACAAGCTTTAAGGAGCACCTTTAGGACTATGGAACTGGAGATTAATAACTTGTTGGAAGCAGAGACTCACAAACAGCTTGTGCAGTGCTGTAACTAAGCAGCTAACTCTACCTCAGGTATGATCCCCTAAATCTACTGGCAGTGACACTGCTCAATGGATATGCAGATAGTGTGCAGGTAAATGTTAAGTGGATGGTCAAAGGCATTACTGTATCTTCCCCCCCTTGACAAATTCTTCTCACTGCTAAATACTCTTTATTTCCAGTATTGGTTGAAATTTTATTAGGCATGGAAAAACAAACCCCTACAAAAATATTAAAATGCACAGGCTAATGTCTCAGACTTTAGGGACACTCCTCTCATCACAAAAATCTCCCTACAGAGAGATTACAAATGAATTCACATCACATTTATTGTGTCCAAACACAGCAAGCCTCCTCCACTGACAGGACTAAAAGGATTACCATTCTGCATGAAAAAATATTTTGAAAGCCTAAAAAAGTGAGCTGCTTATGACATCTACCATGACTTTAACTAAAGGTCTGCAGGCACTCGGGGTTATGACATGGCATCCCAAAGGGCAATACTTCAACTACAGGATAAAAACTAAATGTATTTGTGTTACATTGGTGATAATATATACACCCAAGGTCTCCAGCCCTGAAGTCAACCATTCATAAAATCTTAGAATGGTAGAGATTGAAAGGGACCCTCTGGAGATCAAGTCCACCCCCCCCCTCCAAAGCAGGATCACCTAGGGCAATCCACACAGGAACATACCCAGGAGGTTTATAGTCTTTGGGAAACTAACTCCCTGTCCCTACACAGTAAGTTGGGCGTTTTGCTTTTGATACCATCTTATCAACAGACTCTAATAGAATGAATAGACTGTTCAAAAAAATAATTGAAAATAGCAGGGGAAAAACTAGGATAGAATTAAAACTCAATTCTAGTACCAGATGTCCTATAAAAAGGTATTATTTTTAACTGTACATGACCAGGGTCAGCTCAGTGACAACAAAAACTCAATCTCCCACCCTCACCTCTTCTGTCATTGCTCAGCCCAACATCTTTTCCCTCATCAGGCTTAGACTCACCACCATCAATAATAATTTTCTACACAGCAGAAGTAGCACTAGGCTAGTAATTACTGCCAGGCTCCTCTAGCAGAAAAATCACTCTAACTCACTCTAACAGCTTGAGAGAGGCTGTGACAACCATGGCACAACATGTTGACAAACTATTTTGAAATGTAAAGTGCTGGTTATGGACATACACTAAAAGTAAAAAAAGTAATTTACTTTTTGGTTAAAAAGGTTTTGGAGACTAATCACTGGGATAGTCCTGGGCTTAAACAGCACAGAACCTGCATAAAAGCTGGAGCAAGAGGCAAATATGAATGGTCCATCTGAAATACACCTATAGCACGATTAATCAACATAGCCAAACACAAGAAGTCTCTCTGTATTTACCTATATTCAAAAAAAAGAAAGAAAATTGCTATCTTATATAAATTTTCTTGCAAAATACTGCAGGACAAAAAAAACCCCAAGCAAATGACTCAACATAACCATCCCATACAACAAGATCTATGCTAACTCAAGATGACCTGAACTAATTTTTTTTTAAACTACAAAATATTCTAACATTTGTTTTTCTTTCATTTCACTGGTACAACTTCATCCAAGCTAGAGAAGTTTTTCTGTATCCCTTTTCTTACTCTCATTCTCACTTTTTTTACATTATTGATATCCCAGTGGAAATAGTATAGACCATCCAGAAACTCCTTATACAAAAATTAAAAACCAGTTTTATTACCTATTTCTTACCATATGTTCAAGCTACTACTATCAGTGTTATTCATAGATTGCACAAAATTAACTGTATGACAGACTTGTCTATGCCTCCTATTTTAGTAATTCTAGTTATTAATTATTTGCATTTCTGAAATGCCTAAAGGCCATTCCAGTAGGAAAACACATATAGAAAACAGACAGATCATGAAGAACATCTTTTTAAAAGTGGGTGGCATTTTTCTTAAATCAGTCTAATTCAAGATCAGAGACACCAAACTGTGCAATTAACATACAGGATAAAGTTACAATTTAGGAAGGAGAAGGGGGTTACTGCAGTTAGTTTACAAATTGCTACCCTGTCATTAAAACAAAATTATAATTACATTTTTCCATAATAGGTTGATTTGACATTCAAAGAAAAATTTTTTTGCTTTAGTTTATGTTGTGATCTCACTCTGTATTAATGTAATTCAATGCACAAGAGATCAACTTACTGATTCAGTTTCACAATCATTTATCTGGTGGTAACACTAGTAGGAATACAACATGAATTACATGCTAGTTAAGTATTTGCTCTATTCAAACAAGATTTAAATTAGGATTTCAATTTTTTGGAAATGCACTCTATAAAACCACATACTTCCATTCACTTTCAATTTGCTTTTTTAATTTACTCTGTCACTGTGGCTACCTCTACGGTAAAAAAGTTAATCCTATATTTAATGGGCAATACATATCAGGATCCTACAGTTTTTTCCTGATTAAGTCTCCCTTGATGTGAGCAGTATTCTGACTCCGTTTGTCAGAGGTGCGAGGAATCACTTTGTTTTCTGTTGCAGACACTCTCAGGATGACCCTATCATTCTGGAGTTAACCTATCTGAATTACACACCCATTAAATTAAATGAATTGTCAAAGCTGAATCTGACAATTCTGCACAAAAAGCCATTCATCAGGAGGTTTGTAATGTAACTGTTAAGCGAACAATGCCAACTTAAAGTGGCGATATTAAGGTCTGTAAAAGAAGTGCCAATTAGTGCTGTAATTTTTCTAATGTCATACTGTTGCAGCTCCTAATAGCGCCATCCATTTAACATCTTAGGTAGGACACGGGCTTAACCTGAAAGCTTTACAGCAAATATCACGGGCTTCAAAATAGTTCAGAGTATAATTTTTCTAGTTGGTATTTTTGAAAATTAGTTAATCCTTCTATAAACTGCATGTTCAAATCTAGCATCTTAGTTAAGCATACAGACAAATCCCCCAGAGCTGAATCAGTGTCCAGCCATGACACAGGAAATTCCACAGAGCTCTGTGGCAGTTCTACTAGCACCACACACTCAATTCCTCTTCTCCTTGCTGCCTCCTCCCAGAAAGGTTTCAGTGTCAAAAGGTGTCTTCACCACTTTTTGGCTTGTTTGAAACCTGGAAGCTACAAGCAGATGGGATAGACAACACCTATACTGATACTCAACTCCTTTGCATTTCAAATATCAAAATATCTTGATCCTCTTATTCCTGATTTTGTGGCCAGCCTCATCCAAAGACTGGATGACATCCCATCCCTCTGGAATGTAAAACGCACCACTCAGCTTGCTGTCATCTGCAGACTTACTGAGGGTGCCCTCTATCCCCCTGTCCATACAATAGATAAAGATATTAAGCTGCACTGGTCCCAATATGGACCAGCCTGTCAGTCCACTAAATAAATGATGAAAAATTTTGTTTCATTAAAAAGTTAGCATTTCATTGAGAAATTTTCAGATTTTTTAATGTGAGAGAGAAAATACTTAATTTCATGTAAGAGTAAACAACAGTATCTTGTTTGTTTCACACAACTCATTAAAACAAAATCCTCAAGACTCTTGTTCTCTGTTGGTTCACAACAGATTTCAACATAAACTACATTTTGTAAAAATATTAACTAAGTTTTGAAAAATCAAAAATAAAAACCTTCCTTCTTCCATTCAGATTTTAGAAAACCTGTGTACCTGTATTATTTACAATCACATTTTTCTTCCCCATTAAAATACCATTTGATTCGTTGTTTGCTTGGTGAATGGAAAAGAAAAATATTTTTTTTTCAATACATCAGTTAAAGGCTTGCTGACTTTCTGCATAATTTAATATAGAATATTTATAGCTTAAAATGAATTAATCACAGAGGCAAATTACAAACATCATTAGTCAATTATGCATACCACCACAGGGTGTGCAAATGCAAGACTCCAATCATACAAGATGTCTTCCAAATGCTACAGAAAAGAGTACTAAAACACATGGGTTAAACTAATACTTGCCATGAATACATGAAATTCGTTTAAGTTTATAGGATACTCCTCCAGTGCTTTGAAATAAAATTTACCCAATTACTTCTAAGCTTCTTAATAATTATTCTTACACTCTGTTCTGTCTGTAGAATGTAAATGGAATTAGCTCCTCAACACCACATTTTTGGGGGGTTTTGAGAAACAGAAGCCTTAGCTGTACATTTGGTTAAATAATTATTCCTTCACCTGCAAAACATTTCAGCACAACAGCACTTCCCTGTAGAAAAGTGACTTTGTCTTAGAAAACACATTCTTTAAGATACCCAGTAGAGCTAAGGGCTCATGTTTAAATGTGTAATTAAAGTATTTACCTAAAAGAAATTAAAATGAGTTGTTACTACAACGTTCAAGTTGAAGGTTGTGTATGCAAGTCAAAACACTTTTCAGTTGTGCAGTGTAGCCACAACATCATTCAACCACATCTGATCAGAAACAGCAATCTGTCCAGTATCTAGGGTCCCATACTGAAAGCTGAAGCACTGAGAAATTATCAGTTCAGCTTTACCAGTTAATACTTTGAAAATTTAATTTTTGAGATTTAATTTAGATAGTGACCAGGAGATGGCAGCAGCACCCACTGAATTTTACATGGCTATGAAATTACGGCATATTAAAGTCAAAACAAATATGGAACATATGCAAATTGTAAATATGAAATCATAAATCCTGCAGATGCTCTTAAAATATAATTCTTCATCAAGGACTGTATTGTATGTGTATTTCTATTTTACTCACATCTTGATAATTTGCTTCTGGGTCACCTTCAGAAATGAATTAAAATTGATATATTTTCATATGCCATGGTATATTCTTTGCAAGTCAGAAACCAGTGATTTATTCCCATATTTATAGATTCAGTAATAATACACTGCAGAACACAGGATGATCTGTGGGTAGTGGTGGATAAAACTTTTCAAGTGTGATTTACAGCTATAAGGAAATGTCCATAAGTCAAGGATATAGATAAGATATGAGTCCCAGGTATGAAGGTGTTACTAGCCCAAAGGAACCATAATGGGGATGGGGAGGAGGAGTGCACTTTACTACTGGAAATAAGGAGAGATCTGTAGAGAGAAAGAAAAAGGAGACTGAAAAAGAGAACAAGAGGACCTCTATAAGCTCTCCAAAAGACAAAAGCTCACGTAAATCCCCAAAAGCTGTTTCAAATCATGACCAGGATGCAAACGTGAAAGAAAAAAAAAAAAAAGAACTAAGAAGAGTAGAATGGAATTTAAGGTGAAGTTCATTAATGAACAGTGCTGTAGGGGCAACAGTATCAGATTTGAGACGTTGCCTAAGGATTTTCTACATGTTAATGTTCATTTCATCTGCTTTCACAAGCTTCTCCATGAGAGCACTGCAATCGCATCAGCTGCTGTAAATTGGTAATGCAAGAGTTCTCTGACAGTAACCATTTTCATGGTAATAAATTTCAATCTGCTCCAGCTAACATTTTATACTATAAGTAAAATAAATATTATCCTCATTTAACAGTGGAAGAAACTTCACTTCAGAGTGCTCAAAGTTCTTGGTGTTCCAGAACAGAACCAGAATGAGCCTCTACCTAGCTTCCACACCTTTTCTACCAAAACACAATGATACCTACTGGAAAAGGGGGTTACACTATTGTTGTAACAAAATTACTTTTCCTGTGCTCACACCAAGCAACTAGGAAGGTCCCTGGACTGGAAGGTACCCACCTTAGGATTAGTCATCACCACAGTAAGCAACTCAAGGCAAACTCACCAGTACCACTTGAGTTCTGAGACTGGGAGTTGAACCACAGCATCACTCACAGCAGAGACCAAAGTAACTCTGCTGGCAGAGCTCAGAGAGTACTGGAAAGCTGTGCTCACCATTCTGGTTTTGCAACAGTCACGTGAAGAGCAGGAGATCTTGCTGCCACCAGGCCCTGGCACTGGTCAAGCTCTATTATGACCAGAATTTTTTCCCCTATCCTTAGCAGTTTGCTACCATAGACAGATACCAAATTTACCCACATATAAGTTATATAAGCAATATATATATTGCTTACTGAAACAGCCAATACATAAGTACAGTGCTGCTGGAATTTGTCTCAAGTCAGTGCAGACACTGGCTCACAGTATCATAAGCTACCGATGAACAGTGACCACAGCATGGGGCTCTTACTGTTCTGCCCTCTGTTCAGCTTCAAGGGCTGCCTGCCATGGGCATTCAGTACAGGAGCATGCACAGAGACACTCCCCACAGAAGGGGAGGGATGTGCAAAATTCATCTACACTCTACATCTTCATTCATTCACACTGAATTATTCTGCAAATATTGGCCAGCATACTCAAATATGTTTTTATTCTACACTTATGTAGAAATATAAGTAGTATAATCAGACCAGAACTGCAGCCTCTTCACAGTAGGAATATGAACCAAACACAGACAGTATTTAATGCACCTGTCACTTGTGCTGGAAAGCACATCTAGAGGAGCAGTAAAAGCATCACAACTGCCCAAACGCCTTGTCCTTCTCCTACCCTTAAAGGTAACACTGGCTTCCCCCTGACACTGTCTGCTAGAAGGCTGAAGGTTCTGTGGAACAAAGCTGAAGTTGTTCAGCAAGAAAAACACATCTTTCATCCATGGTACAGATCTTCAAAACTCAAGAGGCATCACCTAGCTCTCCAAACAAGGATAGTTTCCCACTGAATGTTCATGGGTACAGTTGCTTTTGTGTACCTTAGTGTCTGAACTCTGCTTATTCTGTCTGTGATTGCTCAAAGCGTGCTCTTGATACCAGCCCTTCGGCAACACAGGTTTCCTTCCACAACTTTCACAACCAGTTTTTACTTAGAGTAGCCTTTGATAAGTACTTGAGTGTGACAAAACAGTAAACTTTAAATTCTATTAAAAAAAACAACAAAAACCAAACCAACAAGCAGCAACAAAAACAACAACCACTAAACAAAAACTGCAAAACAAAAGCAACCAACCAAACAAAAAAAACCCCACAAACATTTGTTGCATGTTGGATTCTTGAAAACACTGCAGAAGATGTGTATTACTTGCAGAAACAAACAAATCTAACAGAAAAATCCAGCATGCACGTAACATTTCAGCTCCATCCTTTCTGGCTTAAGAATCTTTTTGGCTCATTCATTTAGGAAACTACTAACAACATGAATGTAATTGAGAACATGGAAAGCAACCTTTAACAACTAAGCGATCTCATGTTCTTCAAAACATAGTTAGCAAGAGTTAGACATGTCTGACGGCTGTTGAAAGGTTTGTCCATGCTTGCAGATGGCACCCAATGAATAATTATGTCCTCAGGATGACAAATTAGTGGTCATCTGCATTTGATAAGAGTACTAGACCTCCGGATTAAAAAAAAAAAAAAATTAAAAAAATTCCACATCTTACTGTCAAGGTGGTTAAAATATGTTTTTAAATGTAAGGGTGTCTAATTTTTCACATTTCACAAGGCTGAAAGCTTGTCACATCACTCTTTCCTAGTTAAATGAAGCAAACAAACCAAGAGCCCATTACAACATAGGCTAGAAAAACATCAATATTCTGACAAGAAAGAGTTTTTAAGACCTCTTTTTCTCTGTCCTCTAAAGGAGGGGCTTCATTATTCTGGCAGAAAGAGAGACCAGAAGAGGAGACAGCTGGCTGACAAGCAGTCCAGCTAACAGGAGAGTCATGCTGTTTTGGCAGGTGGAAGCGGTCTAAAGAAGGGGCAGAATTTACAAACACCACTTCCAAAAGTGAAAGCATCTGCCAGACCAATGGTGAAGTGCTGTACATCTCCATGCCTGTCAGATTCATCTTACTTTGCCCGGTCCCCTCCTTGCAACACAAATTCATGCAATTAAGACATCCTACGGCAATTTTTACAAGGCAAAAATATCACATCTTGTTTCAAGACCAGTGAGCTGCAGTGCATTTCAGACAATTCACAAAGCCTGCTCAGAACTCCAGGTAAAGGAAGGAGCAGCAACCTCACAGCCAGCTGCAGTTGTGCAACACACCACTATCGATCCAGCTGCAAGGGAAGGTCAAGGTCACAATTACATACAGCGAGTCAAAAAGGGGCTTCTCAATACCTCTTTTTTTCCTGTGAGCTAGGGATGGGCTAGTGTTCCCAGAATGCTAGTATTAAACAAAGTTGTTTTCCTTCTCACTCGGTTCCATACCCCTCAATGTCTTTGCATAATACTACAATGTAAAGTTATCTTGCACACCAATGCTGTAAAGAAACAAGAAGTGAGCATTTTGGCACTGTCAGTTTCTTGCTGGAAATGGAACTTTTAAGGAAAAGCTAATCTTCCATAATATATTTCACAAAGGTTCTCATCAAAGGATTATGAATACATGTTTTGAGATACCTGCTGTTACTTGACTTCTTAGATTCAGGTCAATTTTTTCCTTTTGGAACTCTTTACTGAGATAATTGAACAAAATGTCTCCTACTAAAATATTGTGACAGTTGTACTACTTTAAAAGCTGACTACTCTGACAGACCTAAAAATGAGCTTTACTAAGTATCACTGCTGTCAAAATGAAGCTAAAAACCAAAATCAGTTCACTGTTTTTCTTGGTGGCCAGTTATCATATCAGTGTGGATTAAAGACAAAGTTGAAGTTCTACCTTCCTGTCAACCAACGGAAAAATAATGTCAGCCTTTACAAATCAACACCTTTTCAAGCTTTCTGCTTGCATGCCTCCTGTTACATATTTGATAGCAGAACTGCAGGAAAACAGCCTCCCATTCATATGAAGTTAGGTGTGGGAGCATCTTCAATCAACATAGGAACAGATGTTTTAAAACTGATTTCTAATTTTAAGTCTATACAAAAAAAATTTAAACATCTTCAGTTTAACTTTATTACAGAGAATTATTTCTATCCCCTCAGAGATAACATTTTCTACCCTTGAAAAAATGCTTCCTCTATTTCTACTCCAGAGCTATTAAAATATATATTAACATATTTCATAAATATTAATTTTATAGTATTAAAGTGTAATTTAACCGTTAACTTTACATATTAATATGCAAATATGGGAACTTCTAAGTCTGGTCATTTTAAAATCTTGTTTTAATTTCAATTTGTCTTAAAAACAGATTTTCCCTTTCTTCCATCATTCTCCTCCCAGTAATGAAGGTGACCTGTGTGGGTCTCCCTTGTGCAAGACAAAGATCAGTCAGAGCAAATGAAATGCAAAAAATTATGCCACAAAAACCTCAGCAAGAAATCAATAACTGTTTTCTTAAATAAAATGGCAAGTATCTGTTTTATTCAAATGCAACAGGTAAGCGATAAGGGCAAAGTGTGTGCGTAGTGTATACATGGAGATCTATCTTTGTTATTACTGCACTTGCCTCCCAGCAAAGTGACTCAATCTCCTGCTAAAAATGCTATTTCCACACCTGCTTTTCAAAAGGATCTTTTTGCAGAAAATCCACATATCACTCAGCTTTACTGAATGCTGAAATGAAAAATAGATGCCCACTGTCATACAGCTATATTGATTATGAGTGAAAATGTGATCATTTTGCATTAACTTGCCCCACAGCACTGGAGTTCCATCAAAGCATCAGAAGGAAATTAATGCTTTCATATAGCGCCTAAGAAAAATATGAGATGTTGTTCACTTTGCCCTCTAGACAGAGAGGTATAAGGCAGTAGCTGAGAGGTAATAGCTTTCAGAAGAGAACATGAACTCCAGACTTTTATTGAAATCATTATTTAATGTGCAAAAAATAATGAAGCCACAGCCCTGGCATTTAAAAAAGCAATTTGTAGTCATTTCATGAGGCTTATTTTGTAAAAAGCCAGTCTCTCAAATTAAAAATTCATCATCAACTCCCACAGACTATGTAGTCCTTTAAATGATGCTGCTACATACAGATTTATTCCAGCTAAACAAAGAACCAGTGAAACAGCAGAAGTAAAACATATTTCATTGCTTTCTCTCTAGAAAGACCTTTCTACTCAGACTGTTTGAAACCTCATATGAGAGTTGACTAACACATTGATATTTTAGTAATTTCACCTTCCAAGGACATTTTAAATCTTAATTTGCCATACTCCTCACCTCTACTGTACAGCGAGCCTGGAACAGAAGGCTTTCTTCTCTCTTCATACTTAGAACGGCAGCACACAAAGTGAACAAGAGTAAGAAGGTATCAACCAGCCTAAGTGGATCCTTCTGACTAGCAGTTAATCCAGTATGAATATTACATTTATTTTTGATGGAAAAGTAGGCAGTGAAAACTATTCCTCTCCAGCAAGAACTCTGTTAAGAACTTCTGTGGTAAAGTGATGCAGCCCTACATTATTGGCATCCGTTATTCTGTTTTATATCCAAAACAGTTGTGCTTGATTCTCTTCAAGCACAGCGATTTTTACTAAATGAAGTCACAACATGCTATCACATGGATTGTTTTATCCAACAAATCTTGAGGAAGGTCACTATGGCCTGACAAGACAACAACATATTCCTTCTGTCTTACTAGTGAGCAATTTTAGTCAGCAACTTGGAGACACGTAAATGAGATTTACACGTGTATCACCAAGAGAAGAAAAACCCACTGCACGGCTTTTTCTTCCTGCTTCAAGACTTGCTTTAATTACCATTTAAGCTATAGCAATGTCAAGATGTTAGGATCCTTTTTGAAAAGAACATTGAGAGCCAGTTCCTCCCCCAAATTATTTTAACATATGGACCTGAATCGGCACCTAACACCACCTGTAATTTAATTTTTGTATGTTCAATAGGCATGATAATTTCAATCCCACCCTTTTCACCAGGAGAACATTTAAATTAACATGTTTCAGAGTGTGTCCTCTGCTGTCTTCCAAATGTCTACGCTCAAAGCACCTCTCCCACATCGCATTCTTCTTACAATGGCAATGCAGCTTTTTCTGTACTCCTCTGAAATCTCTACACCTACCAGATAAGATTTTAATTAGGGGCTAATGATGTTTTATCAGGGGACTAAAACATTTTTACCCCACTTTTCAAGAGCAATGTTTTGCTCTTCAGCTGAATCTGTCAACAGCTCTCTCCAAGACTCATCCCCAAATGGCTTTGATGCATAGAATTTCTATTAACCCTACAAAAGATGTTTACTCATTTGGCAGAATCCTACAGTGTTTCATGAAACTTCACCAGGATTCACACAAATCCCACAGACCTCACACCTGCCAGACCGCTGTTTGCACAAGATGTATGCAAAAGTATGGAATTCAAATTGGAAAAATTTTTAAATAAAGGCAGAGAAGGATGGGAATCCTGAACAGGACTGCAATATATGCAGCCTGTATCACGTAAAAAAATTAAGCAGAACAAGCTTCAAAACAAAAACAAGCTGTTGTACTTTTCCTTACAACAATAATTTCAGGAACTTGAAAATAAAGGATGGCCATCACAAAAACTAGCTGCCTGGGGAAAAAAAAAAAGAGTGCTTTGTTTTGGTCTGATGAAGTTCCTATTAGTATAACAAAATTATAAATATAAATTATATAATTTGGTATAACCAAATTATACCAATGCTTATCCTAAACTACAATCTAAAAGGTTTGTATAAATAATGATATATGGCACTTAAAGAGAAAAAGTTAAGAATTTTAATCAACATTGACAGTTGGAAAGTATCTCAGTTACTGCACATAAATTTGAACAGTTTCACAATAAAGTCTGCAGAACCCTGCACAAGTTCAGCACTACTACTACAGACAATGACATTTAGGTCCCTACTTTATTAGGCTGTTAGTCAAGAATCTTGACATCTTTGAAGAAAATAGGAATATAATATTTTTCTACTCAAGCTGAGATGATAGAAAATTTATGAAAATAGCCAGTATCTTGATATTTGAGGACCTTAAAAACAGTTTAAACCTTCAAGTAGTTTTTCTCCCAGAAGCATTCTTTATTATTTTTACACCAGTGAAAGCTTTATCTTAAACATTCTGAATTTCTCTATGGAGTTGATAAAAATATAATGAATGTTGACAGACAATCTGCAGGATTAAAAAATAAAACAAAAACCATCTTGCTGTCTCACAAGAAGAGCAAACTTGCACCACTACAAGGACCATTTTCATGGCAGTTACCACTCCACCACAATGTTATTTAAGGACATACTCAAAATCAAAGCAACCTCTCTCAAAAACTGAGTGCTGAACAATCCCAGATAAGCATCTGTTTAAATCTTTTACATCATCTTCCTCATATGTACTTGCTCAATAACCTCCCATTATATGACCCTAGAATGAGGCAGGAAGAGCAACATTCTTCCTGTACATCATTTTTGAAAAGAAGAATCTTTATATATAAATCCAAACAGCACACAGTTGAACCTCTACTTTCATACTGCATATTGCTTCTTGTCTATTTGTGCTGTGTACTTTAATGCATAAATTCAAGCATATTAAAAATCAGGGTCTTTCTTCACTACATAAAGATCTATTGTGACATTTCTAAGTGCATAAGCATGGGAAGCATTAAACCAGTTGAACAGGCTCAAAGGAAAGTATTTTTTTTAAATGGAAAAAAATAAAATCAGTTATTCACTAAAAATCTGCATTGAACTGGGCAGGTAGGTTTTTAGTTTTTTCAGTATATCATCTCTTCTACATTGTGCTCACCTTTCCTCCCAAAACCCAGTAAATAGCTGAAATTATTATATATTCAAGAATGCTGTATTTGCTGAAAGACAGACAAATACTACTTTAGCTTGAAACTCAATTTGTGGTTGAATGATTAATGTCACCGAGGTCCTACAATTACGTAAGTTTGGATGTCACCCAGGGGGTTCAGGTTGTCATGCCAGTGGAAGTAGACACGTTTCTCTTCAGTTTGGTGCAAAGCAGGCCATGTTTTCCTGGATGGAGTACAGGCTCCCTCTGTAGTTACAGTCTAGCAATCAACTTTGCCTTGTCTGACCACAATAGCTGTCATTTGAATACTTGCTTCTTTATGGTAAAACAAAATAAACACGAGTAGCCTTTCTTGCATAATGCTTCTGTTGCATCACCTGCCTTCCAGTTACTATTACTACTCACTGATGCCCAATCACAATTCTTTTCTCAGGAGTAATAAAGTTGCAAAAAATAAACCAAAAATATAAAACACTGGAAAGCAAGTAATTAAATATATAATTTGTATTTAATAACTTTGATCAAGTCTTGCTTAACAAAAATATTTTAGAGTAAAGCAAAATAAATGCATATGCATGTATACACCAGACAAAGCACAACACAAACCTCTGAGGTGTAAGTAAACACAGATTCAAGTAGTCTTATCTCCAAATTACATGATCCTTTTGTTCAAAGAATTTAACTACTGTACCAAGATTATTAGCCCAGCAATCAATTCCACAGAAAAGTCTTCTGTGGTTCATACTTTTGAAATGCAATGGAAGCACAGTGTTTTCACTAGTTCTGAACAGAAACAGCACATTTTCTCTTTATAGTCACAATATTTAATCCAACTACATTTCCAGATCTCTTTACACTTGAAGACAAAAACACTGTTAGCAGCTACACAAGCTAATAAAGCCTACCAAGCTATCTATAGTGTAAGAAGCCTATTCTTACTGTACATCACTATCCTCATGAACTTCATCTTTTGAGGCCATGTCTGTAAGAGACACCATACCTAAAATCAGTCAAAAGAGAATTTTTCTCTTTTTTAAAGGGAGTAAGTGTTCACTTAAAATCAAAGAAATAGTTGTTCATGGTTCAAACATCTATTGTTACTATTTTCAGTTTTGCAGGTGTTGTTCAGGTTGTGGTTTTTATTCCTTTTTAAAATTTGATTGTTTTGCCTTTGTTGTTTTATTGTTGAGTTTGGTTTTGGATTTGTTGTGGTTGGTTTTTTTGGAGGGGAAGGAGTTGGGAAGAATCAGATCCACCAATGTGTTAGTGTATTTATGAATCACAAGCTGATCTGAAATAGTATTTCTCCACAATGATAAGGAATGTAGAAGCCCTAGAATTTTTTCTTTGCCTTTCTATACCTAACTTGACCTGTTAACAAGAACTTGGCACTCTTACCATCATTTGGTTGTGCACATTCACTACCTATTGTAGTACTTGGCCTTGACTGAATCATGTTCTAAAAGCAACTTATGAATTTTGCTCGTTACATATAACCAAACACCCTTCTAGTTGTAGTAAAACATTAAAAACATTGTTTGCTCCTCAAACCAGTTGTACTTGTATAATACTTGTATTTGCTGTACTTTAGCAACCATTTCATGACAGCAAAAAGTGTGTTATTCACATATTCACCCTTCTCTAGTTATCAATGTAAGTCACTTAGATAACCTGTGTCTTGCAAATGAAGTTATTATCGTACAACACAACACAAGAAGCCCCTAGAAACACAGAGCACTGTAGCAAACAGGTGGTGGCTGGATTTGACAGAAGAAATATTGGCTGTTCCAATGTCTGGAAATGTGTTCAATAATCTTCCTTAATGATTAATACATCCCACATGTAAAAGCCTGCATAAAAAAACCAAGCAACAGCTGTAATTTACTGGAGGGGGGTAGGACAGCTCAGCAGAAGAAGCCATCCAAGTTGTAAAATGACAGTGTATTAGTCGTTCCCATCCATTTAATTACAGTTTAAACTTTCCAATCTGACACAGTAATAAATTGAAAAATGCTGCATTACTGGCTATTTTTTCTTCTTTAAGACAGATGTTGTACATGGTATATTGTGGACCTTTTCCATCTCTTCCTTTCTTGCTGGTTATTGCCTGGCTAACAGGATGTTTCATTTTAATGAAAAATACATTAGTGCATTAAGATAAGGTCATCAGTTCTAAAGTTAAATGTAATTTCTGTAATAAAATTAATTGTATAGCTCACATAAAAATTTTTATGTGGGTTAAACACTTTTAATTACTACCTAAATTTTGTTCAACCAAATGTTTAAATGGAGCACTACCCTATAAAAAGAATGCATACATTGTGAAATGCCTTTAGAGTTCTTTATGGCATGCCTTCTATATGTTATACTGGAATACAGTAAGTGGTCATCACTGTTAAAAATCTACATAAGTCTCTTGAGCAAGGCTGTGGGGGAAGGAGGCAGAGGGAAGAAAACCAGGATGGAGACTCCACAGACTGAGCACCCTGGTATAAAACATTACAAAGCAGAAAATATTTGGGCAGTTCCTTACAACTTTGTTCTGTTTTATCTAAGTAGCAAATATACTTCTATATATTTTATCTATATCAAATTTTCACTGTAGTTGAAGCTCAGTCAGATCACCTCATCACTGTAGCAATCTTTGGTTATTAAAAACCCTCATGTTTTCTCAGTAACATTTTTATACCGTAGCTCACACAAAAAAAGACATTAGGATGACTTTATCCCACTAGTTCAAAATTCTTCTAAAATGCAAGATAAAACACTTAAAATTTGCCATTCCATGCAAAAGCAGAGATATAACCCTGGGTCCTCTAAGCCTTGGATGGCATAGATGGCTGTTAAGAGGACTAGAAACAATTAAGTGTCATCAGTGGTGTACAGTCCCTTCTTAAAGTCCTTACAAAATTAGGTTGTATAGGCTAAAGGATATTGTCTTCTCTGAGAACAAGGTTCTCCCTTAGGAAAATTGTGTTTTATCTAGAATTAAAAAAAACTTTTTTTCAATTCAGCTCCTGGATGGTATATATAGTTGGTGTATCTGGGCATACATGCAGGAAAACAATTAAACAATTAGCACTTCACCTATGCATCCTTGAGACACTGGTGGTAGAATACAGTGAGGAAGGTCAGAGTCCTCAAAAACCCTCCCACATGGATGAAAATGATCTGAAAATTCAAATTCTAGAAAACACCTAGTGGAAATATCCAAAACATGCAGTGAATGAGCAAAAGTGTCCATTAGGCTCTTTCCTTTTTTAGCTTTTTTTAATCAATTGACCACGTTTTCTTTTCCTCTCACTTAAAGGCATTTTTAACTACTCATACTCTCCTTAGGACTAAAAAATAATTACTGAACTGTCATGTAAAAGTAGGAAATTTTCCTTACAGTCTCTCAAATTCTTCATTGTCTTTGACTTATTTAATGCAAAACTGTGCTCTGTGTATTAGGAATAAGTACTCCAATTTATTTTTATACATCAGAGTAATTTTTTTATACAGTGTAATTTTTCAGAGCTCTTCCTTTGGTTGACTTCTCTCAATCATTATAAATTAACTCAAATAGACAAGTTTGTGGTAACAGTTTTGAAATTCTACCTAAATGACTAAGTTACAAAGTCATGAGATAAAACTTTGTAGCACCAGTCAGAACAGACTATCAGGTATTTGAAAAATATCAGTCCTGGATTATTTCATTAAATCAACTCAACAGGTGTTTCAAAAATTGCTTATAAATATAATAGTTAATAAGAGAAGTCTAACAGGACAGTTACTCATTCAAATGATTTTAAAAACTGCACCCATATCCTTTTGGCTACAATACATTCTCATTCTCTTATCAAATTGCTGTCATTTGGCTACTTCCTTTTGGTCCCTTGCCCAGAATAATTTATCTATCAAATGAAATTTCACAGGTGCAAGACTAAGAGTGAAAAATGCATTTGGGGCATTTTTAATCATCTGCAAGCTTTTTCTCCATAAAGTTCCATTTTAAAATTAAATATAGTTTGAAATCCCATACATTTTTGCTAAGCTATTCAATTACACTTAGAAATTAAAACTTGGGTTTTTGACCAGCTATCCCAATTTCTATTTTGCTCACTTCAAATTTGTATTCAATTCTCTCTCCTGCTTAAAGGAGAAAAAAAAACAACAACTATGTAAAAAAAAATCACTTTTAGACCTACAAGAATCCCATAATCTCTCCTTTTCCAAATGCTTTTTTTCCCCCTAGTGACTCCAACATAATGAAAACGTGATGAACAATGTGTGTTTTCCAAAAAAACATTTGAAACTATTTTTGAAGTATGCAAGTGAAGCCAGAGGTTCACAAACCACCTCTGCATTAACAGATTCAGTCTTACGTTAATATTTGTCTACGACACTAACATCTGTGAGTGGAAAGGAGGCAGCCTTGGCCCAGGTGATCATTCCAGCACCATTCACAGTCCTTTCGCTGAAGCCACTGCCATCTCTTTTCTGAGCAAAAATGTTTCAAGGCTTTGGAAGTCAGCTTCTCAGTAGAGAACACCACAATGAATATCAATCTAATTCAAATGTAACTTTCCTTGATTTCACACCTGTTCGTGGGGAAATTACACCCTCTGGAGATGTGCAAGATTTCCTTTGCCCAGTGCCTACTCTTCAGGAGCATCTCTGCCTCGAGGCTCTATTTTAAACGCAGGGCAGCTCTGGCTCTGAAGGAAACTGCCTTGCCTGTCACACAGCAACACCTCCTAGCTTCTAATACACTGAACTAACAGAACAGCTGGAGAGAGCACCGCTAGAGTAAGGACTGACACAAACTGAACTGTAACAGCTATGCACACCGCACCACCTGGTGATTGCTACAGGGAAGCACATGATGTCTGTTTGGATCACTCTACAGTCTAATCCAAGCTGTATTAGCAGCCACACTGCATTGCACACTGGTTTGGAAACAAGGGTTCGGGACCGGGATGCTTCAATCCCAGGCACATCCACCACCCCTGTCCCTGGGAAGGAGAGAACTGATTCCTGTTTGGCTCTTGTTTCAGTTGTGTACACAGCACAGGGAGGTGCGGTACCCAAACACCTCAGTTAGCACCATATTCCCACAAACCTGCATGGCTCAGACATGTTTTTAGTAAGGTCCCTGCATAAAGCAGCACACGAGGATGTTGAGGTATCAGTGTAACAGCATCAGCAACCATAGATGTGATGAGTCTCTGTGTAAGCTCACTTGCAAGATTCAATTGCTGTGAGCATGTCAAGTAGGCTTTCATTCTCTGTGTAACAACACACAGAAAACTGAAGTACTTTAGGTTGGGTAACCCTGACACCCTGCAATTGTCCAGTACTAGCAATCCTGACACTGAATACTGCCACAGGCTTTGTGCAGTGCTCTCAAGGGCTCCTGACCGAAGCTTGCTGGCTTAAATTTGCATGCACTTGTGCAGGGCTTTGTTTTCACTCAAACAGCAATTCATCTACTGATCAGCTTGCTACAGCTAATGTGTTTTATCTTTGCTGAACAGAACTAGTTCTCCCCAGTAACAACAACAACCAAGCCCTAGTATCTAATGTGCATAAAAACGCACTATATAAATACTAACTTTGGATGTAACATAGCTGAAGACGAAACGGAATTAAAACCAGTGTAAAACACATATAAGCAAACATAAAAATGATCAAGTGGCTCCTCAGTGAGGATGCCTCCCAACACCAGACTGACCCAGTTTCACATTTCAGTAAGCAAATTTGCTCTATCAGATCAACTACCACTACAGAAAGTTGGGGAAACAGAAATCCCACGAGAATATCTACTTCCATCACCACTGAGCCACAAGGCTATCAGCTTCCTTGGGAAGCCACTACACTAGAAGGGTATTTCCAAGTGTACTGGCCAAACTTGGAAGGTCTAGAGCTGCGAGGAGGTTTGAAGCCACAGAAGCAAGTGGCACAATCTGCCTAAACGCTGCCTCTCCAGCAGGGATGAAGGCTCAGAGTAACTCCCAATAAGAAATTCCAGCCAGTGCCATCCTGGAGCTGACCTCACCAAGCTGACAGACCTTTTGTGAATTGATACATTAGTTCTTAAAGGTGGTAATCATTTTCTTTCAAGATATGACAAATTACTCTTCAGCTTCCCATATATTTATGAATGTATTTGTTCAGGACAGGACTACAAATCTAAGTTTACGAGGAACTGTTTTAATTTCCTAGTCTCAAAAGAGCAGCAAAGCTGGCAAACCTGATCACTCTGTCTTTGATCTTCCTTACTTGTAGACAAGCTGTAAGAGATTAAGCACTTCTCCCATTACTTAATCACTTAAAGTAATACTCTAGGATTCCCAAGGGTAAATGCATTAGGTTACTGATCAGGCTGGGTGCTTTTTTTTTTTTAAAAAAAAAGTATGAAAGACTTATAAAATACTGTTATCTTATGCAGCCTGGATTACATTTTCAGAAATCTTATGATAATTTAGGGCCATAACCCTTGTTTAAACCAACATCCAGAGGGAGTTTAAAGGGCTACATTTTAAAGTCACATAAATGGCTTGTTTTTATGATTAATATTTCTTCTCATGTTTCACATTACATATATATTTTAAGGCTACAAAAAAAGTCTCTGTAAAGGGAAGACTCAGTTTGTTAAAATCCTTGATTATTGCTGTGCAACAAAAATTTAAGATACAGGTTTGCAAGTGTTGCATCACTTCCCTACATACTCTGAACACCTTAGAATCGAATCCTTAAGGAAAGTGCTTGAACTATCTTGCATATACATTTTTTTAACCTGTCTGCATTCATATTCTTCCAGAACAATTAAATTCTTCCCATGAAAGCCACAGGAAGGCAAAAGAAGTCTTACAAAGGATGGATATTTTTTTTTCAATCCTAGACGCTGTGATAACTGTGTAATACATAATGGCATATATAAGGGATTACTGCCAAACTCTCATCCAAGACAATCTGATGTCTTCATCTAGTCAAACATGTTCTCCCAATAAAATTATATTATGCAAAACTAATGTTATGTTACTGATTCTGGCAGGAAACCACAGTGATTTTTAGCTCCATTGCCTGCCATGATTCAGAATATTAATTGAAGTATAAATTGTACAGGTGCACATTCTGCATTAATCAAACTTCTTCTTTCAAGGATTTAGGAATCATTTATAAAATGACCACCCCATAAAAAGCAAAAAGCCTCATCACACAGGAAAGTCATACTTACATTATCTAAGCAGTACTTTGTAAAACTTAATTTTCTTAAAAATCCAAGTATTCAGGCATTTCCTATGACTTTTCAAGAAGATCTTAGTTTTGTGCAAGAAAACTTGCTTCCTTATTACAAATCTTGGTAACACCCCTAAAAAGTCCTCCTAAAATGTGCACATACACATTTCAGCTGTAATGCTTGCAGTGGTACAGTATGGAAGCTAGCACAGCAATTCCCCTTGCTAGCTCCCTAGGGAGACCAGACCCATTTGGGATTCACTGCCTTCATCCTTTGTAAATTTAATTAACATTTCAAATTGAAATACCAAAAATCCTTACTGTACTCTTCCTTCATCTGAACTTGAAACTGTCACACCTGAAAGCAAAACAAAACCAAAAACACTCCACCTGACAACCAAGCACATAACAAAACAACAAACACCCAAGAACCTGTCATTACTTATTCAAATGCCATTATTTCCAATGGAAGCAAAATCTTTCTTCGAAATATAAAACCATATAGAAAATGTGTCTCTCATGCAGCACTGAAAGTCTGAATCTAGGCTTTGGGGGGGGTGTGGTGTGTGTAAGAGAGGAGACAGAAAAGTACTACTCTTAGTTCTAAGATTTATAAAGGGTTCCTATACCTCTAATTAAATTAGTTACAGAAATAGTATTCCAATTGCCAACTGCATTAGAAGTCACCAAGTTGTCATCTATTTGCACTTCACAAAACTAAATATCTCATTAGCATGCTGAACTAAGAGTTGTGTATTTCTTCTGGAAACTCCCTATTGCTTTCATTCCAGTTAGTTTATTTCATTAGTTTTCAAAGAGGGACAATTAGATCTCCAGTCTCTGTTCTGACTAGGCCATGCTTCCAGGTTTAACTGTATTTCCCCCCATGTCTATTCAAGCTACATAAAGCAGCACACGTAAAGGAAAAAGCAGTGGAGATAAGAGGTATTTTCAAGTAGAATTGAATTGCAACAAATTACAGCCCCTTACATTCTACACACAAAAGACTGTGTTTCATTTTGACAATGCAAAAAGCTAGACTCAAAAGTGTTGAAGATTTATATTAATGGGAAGATATCTTCTTCTCCAATTTCAATATGGTATTTTGATTTTTAAACCCAGGCTGCCACAGAAATCCCAATTATTGCTTTGGCCTCAAATTTCTCCCCCTTTTTAAAAAATACTCCAATTTGGGTCGGTCTCTATGTCCTTTTTTTGCATTAGAAAACAAGCACAATACTAGGTATTATACTTGAATGACCTACTGTATGTACTCAAAAAAATCAAAATATAATTTTTCTAATCCTTAAAAAAAAATAAATCTACTTCTATAAGAAGTGTCTGTAAGAAGCTTCAATTTCATGAGGCTGCTGATGGGCCGAGTCAAACAGATACTGTTTAATTATTTCTTTGTACTTCCTCATCTGTCTGCATCCTTCTCTATTTTCACCATGTCCTTATAGACAACATAGGTCAAGGACTGACTTCAGTAGCATCTGGAGTGCTTCTGCACGTAGTTGTGTCATTCTCATCACACTGGTGTTCTGCTACCTGTTTCAGATTCTTTGGATTACAAGAGTTCACACAAGTGATAACTGCAGTTGTAGAAATAACCATAGCACCAATTTACAATTACTCACAATCTATGGGAGTGGAGGATGCTGGACATATACAGAGCATACTTCGAGTAAATAAAATAACATGAAGGATTAAATAATAACCTGTGACTTTTTATAATTCATATAAGCTTTTATTTCATCTTCCTTTGCTATACATGGCATTAATGCTCTTACTAAACAGCTGTTGGTGTATAGTTACAGGTACCCAGGAATAGCTGTATTTCATGCAGCCCAGCAGTCCTTATTCATCAATATCTTGAATTAGTAACTCTGATTTCTTCAAAAGCCGACTACGGAAAAAGAGAATTGTTACCAGTTGCTCTGTTCATGCCCTCTCCTTCCTGCTCCTTCAGTTCTGGTGATAGTGTCATTACTACTCAACCAAGTCAAAAGACAAGTCAGCACTGGACATGAACCATTTCCACAGGAGGCCTGAAGTGATCATTTATCCTCTGCTCCTGCATTCATTATGCATTCTCCAGAAGAAGAGAATACTTCTTGCCAAAGCACTCTATTTTGAAAAGTTATCACCAACTACCAGACAGCAGCTTAAGGTATTTTTTGATCAAGATTCAAGCTAATCAGTTTACTAAGATTTAAAGTTAATAAACTTCCTTTTAATTTTTGGAGGCACTCTCATTATTGGATCTAGAATTTTAGACAATGCAATTTTAACATTTTATGAAATGAGATTGATTTATTATTCTTCATGGTATTGGATAATATGATAAATTCAATACAATTCATCATAGTATTCTATAAATATTGCAACAAATTATTAAAGTAATAAAACCTTGTGGCAGAAATTTAATGAGATTATGTCATATTTGTGTTATAGCCAAATGATAAATTGTGACAGCTGCAGTGTGCAATGTGGAAAAGACAGCTGATACTTGCACACTATACACAAAAACATTTATTTCAGCACGTGTTAAGCTGGTAACTTTTAAAGTTTCCTGTCTACCCAATGAACTGAAGAGTAAATTATTCTTACAGCCCAAATCAAACCCTCCATGAATATTCTCTGCTAGTTCTATCTTTACAAGTCCAACAGACTTAAGTAAATGATTGCCTTCCCTATTTCATTTATAAATCTTCTTTATGAAGATACAGATCATTAAATGATGTCAGGTACCTCCCTTTCTTCATTAACACTAAAATATCTAATTTCATCTGCATAGCTAGACCAGTTGAGCCCCCCACATTTTGCAACTTCAGGAACTCCCATAATTTTAGGAAATCTGCATAGAAAGAAGAATGCATCAAGCTTTTCACAAATCAGAACAACTCTTTAACGCTGTGAAAGCAATAGCAGATTTATTTTTTGCTGGAATCAGGTTAATGACTGGCTGTCCTTTCATGCATTTTTACCAACTGTAAATTTTTAAGTATCTACCTAATCCCACAGTCATGATGAAGGGGCACTGACCCTTAGCTTTAGCAAGCTGTACCTTCAATTATACTAGTCCATGAAAAAGTTAATTAGATTATATTTCCATAGCAGAAGAACATAGAAGCAATATAAATGAGAACACAGAAAATGATGTGCTGGTAGACTAGGAAGAAGAGCTTAACCTAAAATCCACACAAAACAACCTGTCCTGTTGTTATAATAGCTATTTCACCAGCCCTTTCCACTGATACAGAACAGAAAGCCTCATGCAGTGAGGAACACCTATCCTGTAAGGCCAGCTCAGCCACCTGCTGAATCCAAATGAACAGCCAGTTGAGCCTCTACTCCATGTAACTGGATGAATTGGATAGACAGGGAAGGAGGCTGCATGTGGAAAAGCTTCAGAGATTTGGTCCTCTGAACCCAATCCAAATTCAGTTATATTGCCCTTAGATTAAGAAACATAAAGCACAGAAGGAAGTGCTTAGTCTTTTTTTTTTAAATAGATATTCTTGAAACACTATGTTATAGATTTCTTGGAATTTTTATCATCTTTTGTTACAGAAAATGCCACAATTTACAGAATTCCAAGAGTGCACCAAAATGTGCTAGAATACTAATTTCAGAAAATTTGTCACCAGGTAACTGTATGTACAATGTGTGCACTTGTCAAACTTTGGTGTAAACAAACAGCCAGAAGTATAAAGGAAGAACTAAAGACAAAGCAGCTGGTGAATCAAGCAGGTGATGACATAAAAGATGTAGTTTTGTATTCCCAGCAAAAATATTTTAAAAGAATGCTATTGAGTTTGTTACTTCAGCAAGTAGAGGAGAAAGGTAAAGGACACTTGCTGAATATGATCAGAAAGCTGGCCTCATTGGTAGACAGCAGTGATCTACAGTTCTGCATAATAGGCTCCCTGCTCTATAAATCTGCTCTACTCCACAGCACTTTGCTGATAATGTGATAGATTTCTAAAAAGTTCCATCTAAATGTCACCCTGAAAGCTTGCTGTGCTGAGAACCATTCTAAATGTCACAACACTCTCATGCAACCTGGGACTGAATTTAGGCTTAGTTTGCACCACATTCTCCTAAAATTAATTTCCAAGACTAAGTTATGCATTTGGAATTTAGATTTTGATCCATATCACTAATCCAGCCTCCCTGCCTTAAAAAGCACAGATTTATTGCAGCTTACCTTGAGTAAACTCCATGTGCTTGGAAAGAGCAATGAGAAATGTTACGGTGGAACGTTTCCCCTGCATCCTTTGAAGGAATTAATACAAGTCATGGCTGCACTCTGGATTTTTACCTTTGTGTGGATATGAACTGCTTTACAGAAGACAGAGAAAAGTACACTTCATTAGCTCCACTGTCCAAGGAACACAAAGAGATACTAAAGAAGCTGGGTTTCTACAGCTCTCAGCACAGAAACAAACACAATCCTCAAACACCTTTGGAAAAAGAGAAGTGATTGAAATTCATTAGAGGTCTAAACTTGACCTAAGCAAGATAAAGAGGTTATTCAGGCATTAAAATGAAGGCACAAGTATACCAAAAGGAGGTGTGGGATAAAAAACACTGAAAGCAAGTATGAAATTGGACTTTCACAGCTTGCAGTCACAAGAGGGAGACATCATTAACTAGCCTATAGGAAAACATCACTGTTTTGAATGCATTTCTACAATCACTCACATAATGTTCAGTTTTTTGGTCTCAATATTCATTAGCATCCACTTGCTCCTTAGCCTCAACTAATCCATATTAATTACAGGAAAATCAGAATAAGGGGAAATCTTGCCAGGGGAATGGATTCCTTGGTACATATGTACAAACCACTTAAAGCTTTTCTGGAGCTGGGTACATTCGTAACAGCTTTCTTGGGGAATTCTATGAGTTTTATTAAGAAGTGAGCTTCAGTTGAAGCTTTACCCTTAAGAAAGGTGATTCTCTTTATAAAATACTTAGTTTTGGTCACAAAACCCATAGTGTGGCTTTGAATATTCTACTCATACCCAGAGTGACTGAAATTAACCATAGAGTTTTAAAGGAAAAAAAGTTTCATCAATGAAACTGACAGATTAAAACCAAAACATTCTGTGCCATATTCTATAAATATTTAACTGCAAGAATGTTTTATTACATAACATATGACCATCTAATTCAGTAATAAATCTTGATACACAGTATCTGAAGGAGCCCAGTTGTTGACTATATGACAGGCAGCTTCAGCTGTAGCAGCATCTGGCTTGTGACCAAATTTATATTTATATAAAGTTCTCTGAACAACAAAAGAACAGCACTCGGGAAAACAAATGGGGTAAAACTATCATGCAATTTTCTAGTCTGAGCTTAATTGTTTCACAAGATATACTAAATAAAACATGAAAATAAGGCCTAAGTCAGGGATTCATAAGCCATGTATGACATCCCTCTGAACCAAAATTAATCTTAAAAACTACGTAGGTCATTGTCATAACAGTTTGGATGAGAAAATTCAATTAGGGGGGCACTATTCACCACATAATGCTAAAAGCAGCCTTTATCACTTATTAGTGTAATAAAAGGTAGCCCACAAACTAGAGAGGGTACATGGAAGAGGTTAATAGCACAATCATCTAAGTGTACAGTTAGTGTTCTGCCAAATTCACTGCATTACATTTTATTTAGTGTTAGTCTATGTATCCTGCATTACCAAGTGTAAAATAAATTACATTTATAGTACACGGTAACTGTTTTATGACTTCTATTTATTAGAAATACTTTTACTGTTTTCAGACAATCTATAGAAATACTAAAATATATGTATGTTGCTAGCCTCTCATCTTTAAGTACTTGAAATGAAACTTACTTAAAAAATACTGAAACTTTTCTTTGCTTGTTCTGAAAAGCAGAAACTGAAAAGCAATTCATATTTTGGGCCTCCTACTTACTGCTTTGATTTCTAGCAATCTTGGCCATCACACACCAGTGATGTTTTTCTGCAAGAACAGGACCCATGCAGAAATAGAGGCAAACTGCAGCAGAATATGCCAGCATCACTAGAGAGTCCCCAGCAAACACACCAAGATCAAACCACAGGATACAATTTCTATTCCAGAATATTAAGAGGTATTTCATCATCTTAGAAAACTAGGGCAGGCTATTCCAGAATTGCCCACTGTAACATTTTCCCTGTACAACTCCTTCACACAAATCCCACTGATTCACAAAAAAAAAAAAAAGAGGTAAAGCTTGTACAAATTTTCAGTGGGATTTTGTTCCTTTGGCTACTACTTGAGCCTCCTGCAGACTCTGTGGCACTGTGTGACAGTTAATGCCCAGTGACTCTAACCTATCAGCTTAACTCTGCAAGATGTTACTGAAATGTCCTTGCTCATCAACCCATGGCAGTCATTTACTTGAGGACCTAAAGTTTGAGTATTACAGGCACTAAGACCCAAGCAATATAAAGCATGCAGCCAAAGTTGCAAATGTGCATGATGAAAAATAACCTCTCCTGTCTCAAAAAGTCTGAACTAATGACAGATATGAATCCAAACCACCTCAACTCCATATGAAAAAGCAAAGTGTAGAACATTTTTGTAGACATGAATAGTTCTAAAGTGTCATACCACCACCAAATACATGTCACCCAGGCTATCACAGTACCTCATGCTAATGACAATTCTGGATCTTGAGACATTATTTTATGTTCTGTATTTTGTGCACTTACTGTACACTACTGGCTCTTCAAGAAACCTGCCTCTGATCAGTGACATGTTCTGGCCTCTCCAGCCACCAGACTGCCACTCACCATGAGGAGCACCACAGCACTATGCTGACCCAACTACAATGGGCAACTCCCCAGCAGCCAAAAGTTCACAACCAATGAGCTCTGGCTTCCCTTTTACATGTTGTGTAAACTCAAAGACACACGAGTCTTTTACACCCATTCATACACTATCTGGTTACAGAGCTTGACCATGCACTTAGATACTAATAAAGTTTCTGACAGGTGCAGCAGCTCACACAGTACTTTGATTATTGTTGAGGCAGAAAGAAACATTGAACATCCCTTTACATCTACTAGAGTACTCCAGTTTTGTTTCTAATTATTCCAGTCTGCTAATATTGCCAGCTTCAACACAGTTTCATACACCACATCATGATAATTAGCAGCACAAACTTCTGATCTCTGATGTAAGAATTTTCACCAATCAACAAGTTAACAGTTAGTTAGGCTTAAACCAAAAAGCAAAATCTCATCATCATGTGATGCTTGTGATGCTGAAACTCAGTTACACTGTAGTAGTCTAGTTGAAAGGAGTAAGGCAGGTAAGGAGCTCTGAAGCAAGGCAGATGAGAAACTACAGCATCTGGGAGGTGCTGTGAAACAACAGGCAGATGCCAACACTAGGACTGATAATGATACAACAAAATTAATTATCACACTCCTTATCTACCTAGGGTTAACTCCCCAGCTCTACTCTGTGTTTTATTTACTAAAACATCTGGCTAAAAACCAAGCCATCCAATCCAACAGCCATGTAAATAAATTCTTTAGAACCAGAAGTAGGCCGAGTTATCTGGCTGGAGATACTACAAAGTGACAAGTAACTACAGTGACACATTTCCAGTGATACACAGTTTTGCAGAAGGCAGAGCAAGGCTACATGAATGCAAGAGATAAACGTTAAGAGAAGGCTAATTAACAGAAAGATAAAGGTTTGTTTCTTTTGGTTATCACTTGAATAGTAATCTTAGTCAAATACTTAAGCAAGGTGATTTTGGTTTGTGAAATCTATTCTCTTTTAAAGTTAATTTAAAGGTGACTATTAGGATGAGTGAAGAAAAAGAGCTCCTACACCCCATCACACTTAAGTCATTACAAAGGAAAGAAAGCAGCCAGGATCAGTTCATCTAGCTTGAGGGAAACAGCTGGTCTCTCCTGGGTTTTTGCAATTTGAAAAGTTCAGCTGAAAAACACCAAAGCAAATAACCTGCTCTAACCATTCCTTTGCATCATGCAGAAATGCAGCCATCTATTTTCTCCACACGACTAGATTTCCTGCAAATTCCCAACAAAAGGCATCTGTGTCTAAGGTGCCCTTTTCTTCTCTTTAAAAAGAAATAATGGGTTTAAATATTCAGGCTAATTTTTCTATCATTTTATAAACTGGGTAACTTCATAATACATGCAGAAATTCAGTAGCTCATGTGCACCCTTAGAGCAACTGTACTAACAAACCCCAACACCATCCATGAAGGATTCTCAGATTAAATAGGGCCGCACACACTTATCTGAATGTCTTTGTGTTCCTTAAATCCTGTCACTACATTGGTAAAAAGGGTGCAGGCACACTTACATTTTTCAGTCAGTTTTGCTAGTGCTGTTTAACCTTAAACAGGTTTAACCCATTAAAAGAAAAAAAGTACCCAATTCCTATTGTATGCTATATTCATTGTGTCCCCCTCTCTCCTAAAGGGATAAATGCCATGACTTACAGGGCTGTGCAGACATTTAAGAGGATATGTTGGGTTGTTTGGTTTTGTTGTTTTTTTTTCAATCTCTCCACTATATCACAGGACAGAAAAGGAAAAAAAACCAACAAGTTTTTGCATGTTGTTAACCTGCCCTGACAGTTGTTAGCCACCCATGAATGAAGTCTTCTTCCACGACACCTAATTCATATGTGAGATGAAGATTTCAGGATTCTACCATGATTATATAGAGCTTGGGTTGCAAAGAACAAGCATTGCCTGCTGTCTGCTGCCCAAGGGATGATACCATAACAGGTTTCTATTACCTTATTTTCATCTTCAACAGTGGCAATAAAAGGTCTTCTTTTTATCACCATTATGCACAGATTATTATTTGTTTTTAAGCAAAATTCCTTGTTAGCAAATCAGAAAAACAGCTTTCTATTGTAACTCCTTCCTGCTATCATAGTCATCACCATGCAAAGGGTATCTTGTTATGATCTGAAGTGACATGAATCTGTTAAAGTTTCAAATAGAGGAGTCAGCTCTCCAAAGTCAAACTGCTGATCAACTGAAATGTTCATCTCTGGAGGTCTCACATGTAGCACACAGGGTTGACAGCAACCATCATATTCATCCACTCAAAGTGAAAGCCAAGAAAGAATAAACCCCATAATATTAGCTCTAAATTAACTTTGAACTTCACTCAGAAAATAAGGAACAACTACTCCCTTAATTACAGACTTACTTTAATTTTAATTAACTAGAATAACTGAAGCATGACTTCTTAAAAGCCTCTTGTGTAACATCTCCCACAGCAGAAGCTTTTTGCTATCTGCCAAACAATGTTAAGTCTTGAAAAACTTCTAGCTGCATAATTTACGGGTTTATACTACAGTATAGTGTACACAGGATCTTTCTTATAAACCCTCATGACTTCAGAAAGTGTCATTTAAGTTCCGTTTGTTTTTCAACTCCAATTATTAAAAAAACAAAAGTAAAAACCCAAACAAAAACCTGCAGATTACAAAAAAAAATAAATTCTCTTGATCAATCCAAATTCACAGAAGCACTAATTATGTTTTCTTTATGAGTTGTATTCTTTTTTTTTAATTAACCATTAATGGTAACATTCTTATTTAACAAAAGCTTTTATCTGAGGAACTTTTCTTTCAGTCACAAGTGGCAAGGTTTTGCATCACCACATTAATGAAAATGTAATGGTTCCATCCAGTGGTCATCTCCAGCATTGCAGACCTAACATCAGAAAGGAAAAGAAACCTTCACACTGGACTAATTTTTAAAATTACCTATCAGCACAGGAAAGAGCAGAGCTGACTTGCTGAATTCACATGGTAAGTGCTTAATAATGTATTAGGGTGACCAGATTGCAATTATAAAACATCCTTCTATTTGTATAATACATGTAATTCTATTAGTAACATTTCTGTTACTAACACTATGGAGTAACAACATAAAAGAAACTATTTCATTTCTTAATTACCTCGTACAAAAATAAGTACTTCCATAGCATGATATTACAAATAACTCTCAATTTGAGAAGTGTCTTCTATTTTTTGCAATATGCAGCAACTAGAAGAGCTCACTATGCTATAAAAATAAACACAGATATATTCTCTCCTAGGAGCTTTCAGCATTATGTCCCCCAAATGTTTCATCTGAAAATGTCAACTCCAGATGCATTGGTCACAGATGACTGACAGCAACTTCTGTAGCACCCATAGTGACGAAAAAAAAAGCCTTTTTCCCCCCCCCCATCAGTATGACCACTGTTCCTTCAGCATTTAGAAAAAACAACATAACCAACCAACAAACATGTCAATGGAGTCTATCTGGCATCTTACATAAAAGAGCAAATATTTCTGATATGCACAAGCATAGAGAGATAATGGTCACAAAAAGAACAAATGTACTCTGCCAGACTGCCCACAAATCAGAAATGGGGAGCAGGAGCAGACAACGAGGCACGGCAGCCATGCCACCTTCTACAGGCTCAGCGAGCACACTGCACATTTTATGTCATGTTAGCAACATTTATCACTGCATTCATAAATATTAGATGCTGTTAACTCTTTCTGATGTCCTGGATAACCTCCCCGTGACAGTGACGGCTTCTGCTTGCCCTGTTCCAGGTCATTAAGATCAGTCAAACTCACAAGACACACAGATCGTGACCTTGTCAAATCCAGTCACTCAAAAAGACAGCTTCAGTTAGGGGAAAAAAAGCAGGATGTGAACTGCTATTTTCATGTTCCCCATGTACTGGCACAGGCACAGCATTTTTGTTATTAAACAGGCAAAATGCTCCCCCACCCACGACTGGCCTTCTCTATTCCAGCAACCCACATGGTGCCATTCATCATTTCTCCCTCTCCTCGCCTTTGCTTCTCTTGTTTTGAGTTGAAATTCCTAAGATCCAAGCACAGAATGAATATACTAATAATGCTTTATTCACACTCATTTCTTCCTACAAACCCTGCCACTCGCCTTAAAACCCATTTTTATATTCAAAGATCAGGAATCAATGTTTCCTGATGAGTGTAATGGCACTAGTGCTGACACTTCCATACCAGCAACTCATTCTCTGAGCCATGACAGCTTCTGCTTGGCTTAAAAGTCTGTATTTTTTGGAACACCAGTCTCTATCACTGTGTCCCAGAGAATAGCCACCGTTCTACATTTTACACTAGAGGTAAAACTGACCAAAGTAAGGAAAAATTCAAGGTTGCTTAACACAGTTCAACTTTTTGACTTGAGAAAGATTTGCCAAGTTCAGCCACTGGGAGGAGTGTTTCACTGCATGCTCGTGCAGGCGAGGAAAAAACTGGCTGAACTGCTAAAGAAACAATATTTTACTACAAAAGCTATTAAAAAAAAAGATTACTAGTTGTCTTCTCCAGGGTGAGCAGCCAGACTGAGATTTGCACATAAACAGTACCCACAGACCAAAATATGGTAATCAACAGGCCGGGGGGGTATGAAGGAATTCTTGAATGTCAGAATTGAAAGGACCACCTCAGGACACACAAACCAAATGTTGAGAGACAGTGAGAAAATATGATGTTATCTTTTTCAGGTTCCTCAATTTCATGTCACATTACATTAATTACTGAGCACTACAATTTGGAAACAAAGGCCCAGAGTTTGTTTTATGACTAAAAGGAAACTGACAAAAAGGGCCAACTGAAAAAAAAGTTCCCATCCTTACAGTGCCTTGGGTGTCCCAGATTCAGCACTCAAAATAGATACTTGAGCTTGATCTCATTCTGCTTTTATTACTTTCTTGTAAAAGGTAGATAAAACTTGCATAGCTCAAGGGGTTGTGAAAGTAAATTAATTATTTTGGAAGAAGCCATTCAGATATTAACAGTGATGAGCATCATGAAAAACCCCTTAGGAAAAGAAGCATTTTGACTTTGGAGTAAGTGTCTGAATAAAATGCAGGAAATAAAGTCTGAGGGCACACACTGGACAAAACAAAGAACATCTATCTGTTCATTAAGCAATCTTTGTTGGTCTCAGACTGAATAAGGCAAGAATACTTGGGAAAAAAATAGCATGGGATAACAATGAAAGACTACTATATAGCAACAACTGGAGGTAAACTGCTGTTGCAAGAATCATCAACCATCACTGATTATAAACTTACCTTTAAAAAAATTACACGTAACAGAAGAGAAGCTTTTACAGTGGATATATTTTCATGACAGGACTGTATTACTAACACAGGTGACTTTTACTGGTAGTTTTCAGTAAGCAAATGCTGACACTCAGGTAACGGCGTGCTACACATGTAAGAGCAGCACCCTTCTGCATGGCAATAACTGAAGTTATAACACTTCAGGTCAGACATTTCAACAGCACAGTGAAATACAGGCAGAAAACTAGAGAAAAGTTCAGGAAGAAAAATTAAATAAAACTGGGCTTGCACAGAGATTATGCCCCAAGTTCACAGCAACTCCTACTTAGCACAAAATTAGAATGCTTTTTTTTTTTTTAATAGACTTACTTGTTATACAAGTTTTTACAATAAGCTTAATTTTCAAAATTCTTGACTTTGGTAGGTTGTTTTTTTCCTGCCCCTCCCTAAGAAGTATTCCTTTTTAAAAAACTGGCTGAGAAAGCTATCTAATTAATATTCAGTTCAGTGATTAAGCACTCTCCCAAGTGACCTATATGTGTAATAGCATCAAGTAGCACCTGCTTAAACTGGTGTTTTGCAACAAAATATTAATCCCTTGTACCTTCTGTTACCAAGCTTGCATGCCATCTGAAATTCAAAAGGGAATGATTTATTGTAGATGCTTTGTAAACTCAATGAAATTTATAGTAATTGCTACTTTTTGTATAAATAATTTGAAGTATTGCATGAAAATATATAAATATATTAAATGATCTCGCTGTAAAAAGATATAACATCTAAGGAATTCTGCCACTATCACAAGGACCAAACTTTAGTACCACTGAGTTGGGATGATCAGAAAGCTGTGTTTCCTGTATTTAATTTATAAGCCTGTAACTTGAATTAATTTTATGCTGATAAATCCTAATTCTTAATTTGTTAAGTCACATACATTAAATGCAAGGGAAGTAATTGTGACCATCTATCAAAGCCTTTCAAATCAAGGCCACAAAGGTAACCCAATTTTCAGTATAATAATTTTGCAGTGACTGTAAGTTAATATTAACTGAGAAGGACCCAGTGAAGTCTACAAGAAGACTCCCCTTCATTTCATAGGCTCTTTCCTTAATTGCCTCTTAATTTTATGGGCTGTTTCCGTGCCTGACAGAGAAATATTAGGATCTTATTTTTAATTTGTCTTTTCCACTTAGCAAACAGATCTTTAAAATAGAGATAACCCAATCAGTCACTTCCAGTTACCTTTGACTATAGTCCAAATAAAATATGATAAAGATAAAAATAAAATAAATTCACATGGTTTTGCAGTTTACCTCCAGTTCTTCCCCACTTTCTTATAGACCATTTTCTTTGGATTTTTTTTAAATTCCTGAGCATTTGCACACCTGTAATTCTATGACAAAAAAAAGAATAAATATGGCCAATATAAAGCTATGTTCTAGTATGGCCTTTTCCATTTACAGAGCACATGAAGAGATGAGCTAACTTCAAGAGAAATATATTTAACTCTAATCCACAATGTTCTATGCCACTTGCCAGTCACAGGAAACTTTTTTCTGCCCTTGGCAATGCAACTCTTCTTTCACTTGTAGTTTGAAGTTCATATCTAATTCAATTATCAAAACATATGAAACATCATCACCTTTTCTTGCTTTTCATTTTCCAAATTATCCAAGACACTAGCTGTCAGTCAATGCAGACCTTTGCTGCTTTCTCTCTTTCTGCAAAGGAAGGCAAGAAACTCCAGCTTCACTCAAGTCAAGAAGCAGCTTGTGCATCACAACATCAAGCACTCTGCTGCTACAGATAAGTTTTGTTTTCATCCTTTGACCACCACTTACAACAGTCACAAGGACCCACTTTCTACTTTTATCTAAAATTCCAAGTAATTAACATATTAAAAATGCATTGAAATGCTCTTAACCTGATTGGATTTTTTAAAGAGGATGAAAGGTAAGTGAGCAAATGTTAGAGAAGTCTAAAAAATGAAATTTCAATTTCTGATCTGTTTATGAAAAGTAGGATAATAGGTAAGTTGAGTAGCATTTCTTTTTAACTTGCAAAATAAACCTTGTCAGCAATTTCCACACTTCAAGTCTATACCTTTCCATCAAAGCAACCTCTCACACTGATTTCCTAGAGGTCTAATAACAAACAAAACACTGGATTTTGGCTTGCTCTGTTGTGGAACTGGATCTATAGCAAACCCTTTTTTACAGTATTCCAAATAGAAAAGTATTATCTATGGACACAGACCCAAGAGAGGAGAAGAACTGAGGGAAAAGCTTTAGAACTGCAAATGTATTATCACCTAGTGCAGCAAACTAAGTAAAAGCTGAGTTAAATAAATGGATTTTCAATATTTGTAGCTAGAGGCTTTCGAGTTAGAATACCTCAGTAATTAGCTCAAATTAAATTTAGTTACTCATAGAATTACCAATGTCTAATTAGCAACTGGCCCTTTGGTATAGATTATCACATAAATCTTTTTCCATACTGTATATAATTGGAAGTAAACAAGCCAAAGTTTGGTGCAAACCCATTAAACATATACAAATTAAGCCAGTATTTATACTAGATCTCATTTACTCTGAACTCCCATATCCATTTACCACACCTAATAAAGAATCAAAAGCGACAGTAATGCTTAGCTGGTCTCCTGCCAAAGCACTTGACAGCAAGTCCCTGCCTAACTTAAACACAAACTAATACAGCAGATCCTCCAGCTCCAAATCTGAAGCAGTTCCTTCTCCTAATCACAAGCTTCACATTAAAAATTAGATATCAAAACACATTTTCAAGACTTGTATTTGAGAGTGAGAAAGACTGGGAAGCTGTTTGGGGAAGGGGGCTAATTCCAGATGTAGAACATCACACTGAGCCCACCGTGCCAGCAGCCCCATGCTATTCCAGGGGAAGACCCACACTCACAGATGTCCTGTTGGAAAGGTGAATGCACTGGCAGTTGCATCAGGAGTTAAGCCACTGCCAGGCATCTTTGGTCTACTGGTGGAGAAGCAGCTTCAAACTGCTGCCACAAAGATGCTGCTGGAGTTGAAGGGGGAAAAAAAAGAACCCACCCCCAAACAGAACCAACATAAAAAATATCTTCAATACTTTTCAACCTCTTTATTCCCCAAAGTGAAGAAAGGAACCCACCCAGGAGGGAAGCCACACTTAATGGATGGAGACGTCAGCTATAGGAAGCAGCAGTGACATCCCAGTGCCAGGCACCACAGGCAACAAGCAGATACTTCTGCTTCAGGAAATGGTCCTGGGCATCCAAGGCCAGGAGCCACTACTATTGGGCCGAGTTGAATGCAAGGGAGACAAACCCTGTTCCTTCCTTACAACTTGGGCAGGTTATAACAAGTACAACTGCCTTGCTTAGGCAATGGCATTTCTATGGTCTGTGCTAATAATACACATCTGGAATACAGGACACAATATTTAGCATCTCCCCAGAAACCCAAACAAGATTATTAGTGTTCTAACTTTGTTACCCTAACTTCACTGAGTAAGTAGCACATACTGGCACATTATCTCAGTAGGAATACAGTGGGGAGAAATTATCCTTCTACACATTGCACATTAACACAGAGCCATAGAATCATTACAGTCAGAAAGGACCTCGAGGAGCATCAAGTCCAACTTTCTTCATAACACCTCTCTAACCACCAGACCAGAGCCTCAAGGAAAAAAAATACCCAAGCAATTCCCTATTCAGCATGCAGGAATGATGATAACTGTTAGCACAACTCACTGCTTGTGCCCATCAGTTCAACCTACACATAAATAGGTTAGTAGGTATCATAGTAGATTTAATAAAAAGTCAATATAAGAGTCCAGAGGAAAAAAAAAAGCCTAGACTACATTGGCATCCAGCCAGTCTGCAGTTGTATCTTATTGTCAGAAGCGTTATAAATCCCTAGCACACCCTGCTCCCCCTTGAAGGTCTCTTCAAGGCCTTCTCACTGCTGCCTTGAAAGAAGAAAATGCTAGACATTAAAATATCAACAGCTCTGGAAACTATAAACATGCTGTCAAGTGATCTGGGCCTCTGCTTTTCAACTCCAGGGGGAAGGACACACTGGAAATTAGGAAAGGAATGAAAATTCCAAGTGATTGTGGAAAGGGGTTAAACTTTCTTTTGTATCATCTGTATAAACTAAGGTGCACATGTATTTCTGGGTGGGGAACTTGTGTACTTCCACAGAATGTTTCTAGGTATTGCTAAATTGAAGAAAGTTCAAGAAATCACCATTTTTCATACATATATTTCTACTACAAACTTGACTAACTTTTGTTTACTATAAAAGTACTTGCAACTTCCTTTGATTTATTTTTTTTTGCATCCTCATCCTTGAAGGAAAGTAATTTTCAGCTCTCAATAAGCCAACATAATGCTAGTGCTTTAATGGAAATATCTATTTTAACCTGTGACAGTTATAACAGTGAAAACAAGAAGAATTAGAACCATTTGTTCTGATGCTTTTACAGTGAGAGGAGACTGCTGCCTTCAGCAAGCTTGTAAAGCAGCCTCTCAGAAGTGCTGTCAGAATTTTTCTGTAGTGCTTAGACTGCATTAATTGCCAGCACCATCTCAGCAAGAGACACCTCTTCTGCATGGTAACATAACATGTTTTGATTATTTGTGTCCAGGTCAGCCAAAACCCCCACACACCTCAAATTACTAACACTTTCAAATATAGACATTCCTGAAGAAATTTACTGAATGTTTCTACTGTGTTGAGTCTAGAAACATTCCACATATCAGACCTAGAAAATCCTGATGAACACACAGAGTTGGTGGGGTTTTTTGTGTGTATGGGGTTTTTTGATGTGGAGTTTTTGGTTGGTTTTTTTTGTTCGGTTGGGTTTTTTTGGTAGTGTGTTTTTTTTTAGGGGGGAAAAAAAAAAGATAAATTCTTTAAGCACACAATCTGTTAATCAGAAAGTCACAGGCCTTCTCAGTGGTTGGCCTTGTAAAAGGCCAAAGAATCTATTAGACAGGATGCAAAAATAGCAAGATTTATGAGCTGGCTGTGGTACAGAGCATAAATCACAACATTACTTGCACTCAGAGATGATGTGAAGAAAGACCATGCACATGGTGGGGGGCAAAAGCAGTCAAATATTTGTCTGGATTACATGCTTATCAGACATGTAACCACTTTTGGACATTCAGAATTAAATTGTATTTGCTTGCTTTGTTAAAAGTGAGCTGGCCATCTCATAAAGCTAAATCTTAACCCACGTTCAGTCACACATGCCCTGTGTGCATGATGCCCCTCATTACACTGACACCCTCTGTCACTCGTTTGCAACCTGAAAACACAGAATTGTATAATTAGCTCTTCAAAAGGGTTTGGATGAAGAAAAGCAGAATCTCATGTAGAAAGATAAGACAAATCGAGTAACAAAGTGTATTTTCCACAGCAAAAACAGGTGCATCAACTGCACACAAATGTTAATGACAAAGCTGAAGCTATTATGCCTAAAAATTGTAATCCTTAACACAAAGCTATAGGCAATTAGAAACTCTGGTAAAACAATCAGCACAGGCTGAGCTTGCTTGTCACATACATGCAGAAATTAATATGCAAAATTTTATCTGGAATTACTACAGCCCTCACCCTTATGCTTTTAAGATCGTCTAGAAAGCAATAATCATTCTACATCTCAACGAATATTTGTATAGCACAGGTGTCCATGTGTGGTCCTGGGCAGGACCTCAAATCTTGTGTGCTGATAAGGTCTGAGCAGAGAATGAACAAGGAGGGAGACATGAGTGGCTCTCAACAGTCCTCAATGGCTCTGCCATCCTCCCCTGCCTCCTTGAAGAGAAATTAACAATAGGGAGAGGTAAATTCTGCACAGGCAGGACTGTGTCTTGTCCCAGAGTTAATTTCTAATGCTAGCCACTGTGACTGCACCAAGGGGTGGTCTACAGGGGACACCACACCAGAAAGGGCTCATGCAAATTAAGACCTCTCTATGCTTCTAGTGTAAACTGGGGATGTAACCCATATCTCAAGTTAATATAAAGAGACAGTAAAATATTGATCTGAGTGCACCCACCAAAGAACTAAGTATCTGGATTTATCCTGCAAGACATTGCTGGATCCAATGGTGGTGACATTTTTTCTATGTTAATCTCTTGCTACCCTCCCATATTTTCCTCCTCTTTCTACTCACTTCTCAGGATTTAGTTGTGCTTTACAGTAATTGATACAAACATAAACACCTACTATGAAAATACCTTATATATACACATGCACACACATACATATCTATCTACACCATTTGTTGCCTGTCCTCAGCAAAAGCCAATAAATTGTTTTGCTTTGTTCCTCCAAGTCAGTCAGTGCCTCTACCACCTCTGTGCAGGTAGAGCCTCTTTCAGGGGGATCATAATTCACCTCCCTCATCCTCCCATGAGTGGAATGAGACAGCAGATCAGCCCAAATGACTCTGAGAGGTCCCTTCCAACTTCAGCCATTCTGAGAACACTTGATCCATTTCTATATTTGTAACAAAGCATCTTACAGATTTTGTTGCCCTAATTGAGAATTAAAAAAAGTTAAACATTTTTCATGCAATACTCTTGAACCTTCAAAATTCAGCTGAGCAGTGCTAAGTACAAACATGGTGAAACCTGAAGCCTCACTTTTCCCATAACTTGACAACTTTTAGGGGCTTTTAAAACTTTGTCTACTTCAAGGTTACCAAGGGACCATATGCTACTCCAAAGCAAAATAACCTACACATTTCCTATTAGGTGAAATTCTGTTACTATGGAAAACAAATTTTCAACATGTACTTCAGGAACAGACATCTCACATAAGTGGGATTATTCATTCATTTCAAATTAATAAATAATAAAATGTTCTAACAAATCAAACCAGCAGGCAGCACGGGGAAAGTGCTTGGCACATATGCATCCATATATATCTGCCATGTTTCAGTGTGCAACAATTCCCTTAGGCTACTTTTCTATAATAATGAAATTCATAGGATTTATTACTGGTAATGATCAATACCAGAGTTTTTGAAACAAACAGATTTCAGATAGAAGAGAATATGCCATGTTTTGAATTTTAACTATACAATACAGTATTTCTTAGCAGCAAAATAAAACTAGTTCTTCAACACACTTTTCTTTTAAATATAGATATATTTAAAAGACATATATATATTTAGAAGACATATGCCTGATTCTGATGCTGTTTGCCTAAACCTTATCACTAAAAAAAAAATAAAAATAAATAAATCTATTAGATGCTATTTATTCCCTACCATTAGGTACAGACTGGGAAAATTGAAAACATTCACTTTCACAGTAAGAGATTTAAACAGACAAGAAATAATCTGCATCTCCTACTACATAGTAGGATAATGCAAACAACATTCTTATTACTCATGTATTTGTAATTATATGACCCTACAACTGTGAAGCACAGTCACAAAGCACTGAAACATCATTCAACAAGATGAGAAAGTTGACTTATCTGATCCAGAAATGAGCTGTCAAAACTTAAATTGTTATGTAATTAATTGTGCATTTGCTGGCAATTTTTTAAACTGTGAATGAAAGGCTGTAGTGATATTGCAATCATTGAACACTTTCATCTCATACATTTGAGATAATCCTTTGAACATCACTTTCCCTGAACAGAGTGTTAATGAGAATCTCCACACTTCAGTAAAATGTCATCTAACAAGCAGAACCAAGCAACAAAATTTTCTTTAAAAAAATATATTTAAATAGTCATCACTGTATGGTTTCCATACTTGGTGTGGGGATGAAGGATTCAAGACCTTCAAGAATCAATTCACCTCCAGAGCAAGCACTAAAACAGCCAAAGTGGGACTTAGTGCAAGTATCAACTGATTTATGTGCAAGATACTGCATAGGACACCCTGTCTTTGTATTACTACATATCTGCAGTTACATAGTCTCTGGTTTCTCTGAATTTTACTGAAAATTGAATTAGCAGGATACTGATCACCTTTTAACCTTGTTTTTTCATCCTTCATCTCAAGGATGTCACTTCCCAGTTCTCCTCCCTCTCTCTGTCCCTTCCTTATCTACCCATAATTCCCTAATTTTAAGTGGGGTTTTGTTGTTCTGGTTACCACTTGTCAAGACAACTATCCAGACGCTTTTGTTGTATTTTATTTTCAAAGTTTGCATTCCAAAACTTTTTCTGGGCTGTATTCCTCCTGGAGGATTGACTAAACAAAGAACAGTAAGTGGCAGAAGATAAAAACAAAGGAAAGAGTATGTTGTTTCCCCAGTGTCAGCCAGCCAACACAGATCTGACTGAAAATGTGCAAATGCTGAACTTGGTTATTAATGCTGGAACACAGGCTTGGCATTTTCACTCTAACAAAAGCTTTCACAGCACTTTTTTATGGGGAGTTTTTTTGGGGTTTTTTTTTTAAGAGAGGCTAAAAAACTGACCTTGCTGTTGTGTTTGGTTGGAGGGGAATATT
>JANHGL010023457.1:30493-48265 GCA_024611195.1 Ceyx melanurus | reverse complement strand
CGGGCGGTGGGCGCAGCCACCACCCCTGCCGCTCTCCCTGTGGGTGGGGGGCGATGGCGCCGTGCCCACCCCCAGGCAGCCCGGGGAGCGCCGTGGGAGAGCACGGCGGGTCCGGGGGAAGTTGAAGGCTGGGCTCTGCGACGAGCCGCTCCGCCGGCTGCGAGGGGGGCGGGCGATGCCGGGTGCCCAAGGAGGAGCCCGAGCATCCCGAGCGGCGGGGAGAACAGACAAGCGAGCGGAGCGGTTACATGGGCAGCTCACGCCAACATGGTCCTCGCCATCAACGGCAGTCACCTCTACAGTAACCTCCTGCTTTCGGTCCTGGAGGACCCGCGGGAGCTGAGCGGCGGTAGGATGCTCGCCGACTCCTGGCCTCCGCGCAGCTTGGCGAAGCTCAGCCCGTCTCCACCCCCGTCGGCACTGCCCACGGCGAGCCCCCTCCTCGCCAACGACTCCCAGTGCGGGGAGCAGATCCTCAGCTACGGCAACGTGGAGAAAGTGGTCATTGGGGCCGTCCTCTCCCTCATCACCCTACTGACCATTGCTGGCAACTGCTTGGTAGTCATCTCCGTCTGCTTCGTGAAGAAGCTGCGGCAACCTTCCAACTATCTCATCGTGTCGCTGGCCCTGGCCGACCTCTCGGTGGCCCTGGCCGTCATGCCCTTCGTCAGCGTGACTGACCTCATCGGCGGCGGGTGGATCTTCGGGAGCCTCTTCTGCAACGTGTTCATCGCGATGGATGTCATGTGCTGCACGGCCTCCATCATGACCCTCTGTGTGATAAGTATCGACAGGTGAGACACCCAGCGACCCGGGGCCCGTCCTGTCCTGCCGCACTCCGGGCGGGACCGGCACCGCGCAGCTTTTCGCCGCCTCGGGAACCGCGCGTGGCCGCCGGGGCTAGGGGCCTACTTTAAATGATTGCACAAGGGGCCTCTTTTGTCTCCCCCGATCCCTTGGAAATGAGCTGCTGCTGTGCTAAAAGCGCGGAGGGAGGCGAGAGCAAGTCTTGCAGCCTCCCCTGTTCGAAGGAGCCCGCCGGAGCAGTGCGTGCTGCCTCCCTCCGTCCCAGCCCAGGTGCATGGCTGTTCTTCTGGGTAACTTCCCTGCTATCATTACAAAGTGTCATAACAAATCTGGAGCTAAACTGTACGTTTACTGTAGCTCTGTACAAATAATGGGGCATTTGGAGCCACTTTAAAATTTGCAACGTCTGTCTTTAAACTGCTTTATACCACAGTTAGATTTGAGCTGATTCTTCCAAAGCTGGGACTGTAACCCCACCGAGTTCAGGGGAGTTTAACCAGATCAGAGGAGGTGCAAGCATTCCAGCTTATTATGGTTTTATCATTATGCTGGGACAATCCCTAAACCCTAAATAGCTCCTAACAGAACAGTTTTTGACAAATACTCTTTTATTTCAATGAAGAATTGCCTCTTTAAAAAAAATCTGCTCTCTAAAAAAACCAAGCTATGCTTGTTGACATCTAGCTTCTTCCAAAAGATGCAGGCACTGGAACAATAAGGATGTGTCTCTATAGACTACAGAAGAGGATCTTGTACATTCATTTCTGATGTTAAGGACATACCTAACATTTCATATTTACTTATGCCTTCTGTAGAGGAAGGCTATCAGATTCCTTTATTTCTTGCAGGTTCCATTCTGAAGTTGCAGCTTCTAATTTCCCTCTTCCACAGCCTAAATCCCATGCCAAAAAATTTAGCATGTAAAGGAAGACTGTTCTCATTACAACTCAACACAATAGCAAAAATTTAAGAACTTCCTAACTAGACTGTTGAAGTAGATTATCAAGTCCAATATCCAACAGTAGCCTTTACAGTCTACTTCAGAAAGTTTTTGGAAAGAACTCTGCATTAGATTTCTGCAAAGAAACAGTCTTTCAAAAGTTTCCCGCAATAACTGAAAGTTGTTTCATGCCAGGGAGCACAATGGTTTTATAATAATTTCAAAACTTTAATTTCTGTATAAAAATCCCATGCTCCGATGTCCTTCTTTTTGTGACTTCTATTGTGGCTAGTAGCTATGTAAATGCTGCAAAGCATCTTGCGACAATGAAATCCATTTACAGACTTTTAAGTATAAAAGGGAGAGGTCCTTTTTGGTTTTGGTTTTGTTTTGTTTTTGTTTTTGTTTTTTTTTTTGTTTTGTTTTTCTTTTTGTGTTTGTTTTGTTTTGTTGTTTGTTTGTTTTTTACTTTGAAATTTGCTGCCATTTAACTTAATTCCAGTATTGTAAGAAAACATGGATAGGCTTATCTACCTTCCTAATGTTATTCTGTTTTTCTTATCCTGCCTTTTAAAATAGGTGATTTTTCCACATGGAGTACTTACATTCTTTGGTGTTCTTGATGTCCAAGCTTTCCACATTCCTTTCTAATAACCTTTTGAAGACAGTTTAACATAATTATCTTACCCAAATAAGGATATGTGACTGATTCACACTGAAGCACTGGAGTGATTTAGTTATACTCTTGTTTCTCTGCTTAATATTTGAGGTCACTGCAGTATGCTGACAGGGGCTTTGACTGAACTGGTCACATTTATGATTGCTTCTCTTTCTGTCTTCTGATTGTTGTCCTTCCACTCACCTCTTACCCCAAAATACCAAGAACAGATATAGATATATATTTAGAACAGAATATGACCTATTATGCATGACTGATTTTTATTAACAGGTGCTGGTTTAAATCAGAATTATTACTCTTGTCTTTGCATTCCTACTTCTATCACTGAGACAGGTGATATAATAAATAAAAGGAAACAAACCAGCAATTAATTAGCAAAATGTCCCTACCACTTGGTAATAAAGACTTTAAAAACCTCCATGGTTTGTAATCCTATTTAAAAATAAAAAATCTTATACTGTTGTAACACTGCTCAGTTAGACCAAAGATTAGCTTGGGATAGCAACTACTATTTGAATAGTCAATATTACAAAATTTGCAAACCAGGGATAAATAACAAAAATTAAATGTGAATAATAAAATCTTGCCAGTATAGCATTGATTTTAATGGTGCTATCTTACCAGAAGTTGTTCTTACAGTTATGTAGTTAGGAAAGCCTTGAATGATCAGTGAAGGGGATTTATCTCTGAAAAAAATGAGTACCTCCAGATAAAGTATTGTATGTGGTATGGGAGCTTGCAAATCACAACATATATAATTAAACACTTGCATATTTTATATTATCTAGGAGGAGAAGATCTCTGATGATGCAGCCCTTATTATCTCTGTGTGAAGAATACAAATACAAGATGAACCAAGAAGGAGTGAATTAAATTCTCCATCCTTCAATTTGGCTGCTGTCCTTGGTGCCATTTAGACACCCTTAAACCTTGTAGCACAATTAAGTGTCCTGGGATTACAGGGGAGACATGGGAGCATTAAGATAGGGCAAAACGAAACATTTTTTGAAGAATACTTATGAATTGCACTGCCACCCATATCTTTAAGATAGTTTAGGAAGCCTCTGTTGTGATGCAGTGAAGTCCCTCCTGAATCGAAACATGAGGCTGTCAACAGGCAGTGCAATGGCTGTAAATAAATAGGATATTTTAAACCTCTAGGTTCTTCCTGAATCAGACATGAGAAACAGTTGAAGTTAAATAGCTGAATGTTACTCTTGAATTAATCTTAAAAGAATAAATACATTTTTATAAAGGAATTTGTTACAAACTGTTAGGTAAGGTTAGAAAGGAGAGAGATTTTATCAGACAAATTTTTAAAAATGGTAAAAAAAGATGGTTAAAAAAAGAAACTTTAAGGCCCTTCCTAACAAGATAAAGTCAGTAAACTGAAAAGGCTTTTTGACTTATTTCCCTTGCTGTTACTCAGCTCATGCCATTGAGAGCCCTGAAATGCCAGCAGCTGCCAGGACTATTTCACACAGACATATTTTGCTACACAGCCCTTAGTGGAGGATGTAGTTTTTCAGCTTTATTTATCAGTTGGAAAGCTCTGAAAGATGCAGATTAGCATGGAGTCCACAAATGGGCTTGTTTCATTCTCTTGAAAAAAAACAACACTGACAGTTTCATAGACACATCAATAACTGTTCATACTTTTTAAGTTCTGCTCTAAGTCATATAAATGTTAAGACTGTAGTAGACTTTAGTAAGCTATTAAGGGGATCTCTAACTTTTTACAGGGTATACAAGAAAAAAGCTAGTCTGAAAGGTCATTTTATTATCCACAAAAAAACAAATTTGTGGAGATCATGAGATAATGTCTGTAATGATATAAAGATTTGGGCTATTATGATTTCTTTAGATATATTTTTCCTTTTATTTCACAACATGAAAATGTCTACAGATCTTTAGTCAGGGTGACCTGAGATGAGCATGATATTTTTGAGTCATCTCTATCCTAATTAAGTCCCTGCAAGAAGGCTATCTGATTGTAGGCAGGTCTGTCAGAACGAAAACAGTTGTGATGAAGAGACAAGAGTATTTCTCCTTTTTCAAATTTAATAGGAATTAAACAGGCAAGAAGGCTGATACCAGGACAGCATCACCTTTGTTATGCTCACCGTTTCTGTTACAAGGGGTAGCTTTGGAGAAAGGTGGGATTTGCAGAGACTTTGGCAGGATAATTGTGCCTCAGAGAATAATAGCCACCTTTTGTTTTTTTTAATAGTGAGGGTTGATTTTTCTGTTGTTGGTTTTTTGTGGTTTTTGTTTTGTTGTTTTTGTTTTGTTTTCTCTTAAGGCTCCACTTTTCTGGTCCTGAAATAAATAAATTAGACCACATTTAGATTCCTTTACATTTAAGAATGACTGAACATCAAGAGTAAATTATGAGGGATGGATAAAACCCACAGTTTAGTAAGTGAATGAACATATAAAGGGAATTAATTGAATTTAAGCTGGTGCTGTTTGTATGCTGATTCATCATGTTCTTCTGACCCAATATAGCTACAGAAATCCTGGAATGTATCCACTGGATAACTGCATAAGTAGCAATTTTAAATTCAATTTAAAAATAACTATTTGGCTTAGAAAGTGATAAAGTACCATAACTACTCAGATACAGTTGACAAATTATAACACTTTCTTCACACAAGTATTGAAACATTTTGGGGGGAACTGTTGCAGTCTGTATCATAGCCAGAATGAAGTATATTCTTAGAGGTACATTGTATCTTGATTAAAAAGCTGGCAACAAAGTTTTTTCCTGAGATATATCAAGGAAATGGGTGGGTTTTTTTGGTACTGTCAAAATTTGAAACCAAGGTTTTTAGCTTGTGGAAGAGAAAGTTAAAAATACATCCAAAAGGAATGTTAGTTTTCCATTTTACTTACAGTTTTATTTTCCCTTTATGGAGACTGGGGGAAGTGGTGGTAAAGTCAAATGAAAGGTAACACTTTTCTCACATTGGGAGCTATTTGTCCTGCAGGGTGTAGCAGGTCATGGAGCAAGAAATAGCTTGCCACATATTAATGGTGGTAGCAAAACTGCTCAGGACAAAAAGGAGACTCAGCAGAGGTTGCTGTATCTCAGACATTCACTGTGTTGGACAAAATCAGAACTGGAAGCAAAGGCTTGCCTATAAGGAGACTGTAGGAGAATTGCATACAAAGCTTTTTCATTCTATCTCAGCATATGATGTTTTCTGTATTTAAGCAGACCAACTTATTGTTCTTGACCAACAAGAACAATAGTTCTTGTTTATAGAAACTTAGTCTTTTTTTTTGAGTTGAAAACTCTCCACTGTTTAGGGGAAAACTTGTCATTGGAAATCTAGGCAGACACCTCAAGAGGTTTCCTCCCAGTAACCTGAAATGCAGCTCTGCCACCTTTATTCCCACTGAAGAATACTGATCAGTAAGCTTGCTATATTTGGAATCACCAGCTACACAAAGTACTTGCAATCAGAAATATGGCCTACTGCTGTTTCAAGTTAAATTGAGCCGCAGATACAGGGTTTTCTTGAAGTACATTATTTATGAACAGTTCCCTTTTCATGAGAAATGTGTTTAAGATTAGCAACAATGTATTTCAACATATGATTTATGGATCTCCAGAGACGGACACAAAAGGTCACTGCAAAGAAACTTAGCATGTTGTCAGTAATGTCTGTTTCACAGGTAGGACAGTGCCAATACTAGAAAATGTAGGGAATTTTTAATCCAAGTAAAGAATAGTGGCCTAAAAGATGTACCCTGGTAACAGGTATTTAGAAATTGGCAGTAGGTATAAAAATTAGCAGGTGGAAAACATGAGCGCAGATAGTCTAAGTATATGCTATTATCTAAACGTATAGAATTTGCAACATAACTGTCAACATGAATACAAACCACAAAAACATGTTGTGATTGTCATTAAATATTTGAGATACAAACTACCATTTGCCAGAATCATTTTCTGTAAACACTTCTCCATGTGGGTTGTTCCGTTTTGTTTATTTGCTGTAGAATTAGACACTTAACAAACAGCTGAAACACTAAATCCCTGGACAGTCAGTGTGTTTTCTGGACACAAATTACTTGGAAATATTTTTACCCTTGACCCAAACCAGCTGCTGAGTAAATGCATGTAATTTCTCTAATACTCTGATAAGATGTTTTGATGCTAAAAATAGTATCATTTTAGCTCTAAACAATTTTTGCCATGTTATGTACTTAAGTTTTCCTTTTATTTTAAAGGTCTGCATTTGGGGAGGCACTTGTTAGCACAAGTAGTTTTAGCAACAATACCAACTGTAGTTTCTCAGGAGTGTATTGTCCCATATCAAAAGGCTATTTTTGCTAAATTAGTTTGGTCATTAGCAGAATATAATCTTAATTTGTAAAAAGTAACTGAGAATAAAATAACATAGGGGACCATTTGCCAGTAAATTAACATGAGAAGGAACTTAATGTTTCAAAACCTGTTACTTAACAGCAAGTTTATGTACTGCTGCCTAAGTGTTGAAATGAAGCATCTTATCAAATGTCCTGAACACCTGAATTTTGCAGTGAGCTCCCTGAAATATCCATAGTGTAGCTGTGGTGATTCATCCCACATTGATGCCAAAGTTCTACTCCTAATTCAAATGCACGTTTGAAGGAGTCAGCCTGGAAATGAGAACTGATTACTGGAAGATGTCAGCACAGCATTAAACCTCCAACTTACTGCTGAAAAAAAAAAAAAAACAAAGGAAGAACATACTCACTGCAAGTCAAGAAGAAGGGCTTCCTTCTGTAGGTCCCATTTATTTCACTGCTTTAATGTATGGTCTAGCATCTGTAAAATGAACAGAGAAGAGAGGTCTGAGATCCTAAATAATCTTAAAATCTGCTATCTTTAAATACTTTGGAGGAGGAGATGGTCTATAATCAGCTGTATCTGTTTCTGTTTTAGTATAAAGGTGTAACTAAATTATGGGAACATGAAAAGACATTGTAAAAGAATTAGTGACCTCATGCACAGACACTGAACTGGACAAATGGTCATTTGTGGATAACCAGTAGTTGAATCTGGCCTCAAATTTTGTCATTCTGTACAGAAAGCCCAGAGGAAGAGGGCCAGAAACTCCTTTCTTGACAGGAAAAAAAAAAGATTGGTTATAGTATGTTTTCATGCCTGGGAAGTTTGTGCAGTTTGTGCTGAAATTTGTTGTATATTTTAAAAATATTTAATATTGCAAATTTTGCATGATTTTAAAAGGAGGAAAATTATGAAAGGAGTTGTGGAAAGAGAAGAATATACTGTAGTGGAAACTTGTGGGAAGGCCCTTATTCAAAAGGACAAGGAGGACACATTATCAGGGCTAATATTTTTTTAGGTTTCCTGTCTATAGATCTCCCAACTTACTTGGCACTGCCTTTGCAAACTTATACCTGGTGACATCCAAAATAGAGGATGTGGACTTTTGGATTTGGATTAAATTTTACTGAAGCAAGCCAGCTACATGGAACTGCATCTGGTGGGACTGAGCAAGACCCAGGAGGTTCACATGGAGGACTGGTTAGATAGAAAGAAGTGTCCATCTGGCCATTACTTTCTCAATTTCCAAACCTGCTGGTAAACTGAAAACATATTATGACAAATATTGTGGTAGTGAAGGGCTGAACATACCATTTTACCTACTGCAATTTGGATTTTGCTGAAGTTATTTCTGATCACTAGTTTTGATCACTGTTTCTCCCTTTCAACAATTTTCTTCAGTTTAAGGTCTGGGGCTGTGTATTTAAGGATTCTGAGTGATTGCAAGGAGAAGAAATATTTGTAAAGTAATAAATTACTACAAATTTTATAATTGCACTTTACAGAGAAGAGCTTGATTTGTCAAATCTATATACTGAAAATAAATTCCAAAATATCACCTAATGAGGCATTTTCTGAGAAAAACAATAGTAAACAGGAGGACTGAAGTGGAGAGCTTGGGATCTGCTTTATAAGCATGCTGTAAATGTTAGTTCATATGAGTGCTAAAGAAATAAATGACATATGGTTGAAAGATGTGGTAGCTACAGTAAACCTCACCTTTACTGACATGAAAGATAAGATATGGTAACTATCACATACTGAGCAGACAATATACTGCTAGATTATCAAGAAATGGAAAATAAAGATCTGTTTTTATAAACTATGGCATTTACCTTACTATAAGTTCCCATTCCAGAAGTTTCTATTAGTAATTGCTGTGAATATGAGTTTTCTAAAAGGTTTTTGAACTGAGGATACACAATTTTACCTAATCTTCTATTTTCCTTCCTTGATACCCTCCCCTCATGTTGTACTCCAACCCACTGCCTCTCCTTCCAAAATAGGTTATAATTTCTTCCTATGATAGGACCTATTCATATTAGGAAGTGAGATACACTTTTACTGCAGAGGACAGGCAACTCCAGAGTCTGCATCCTAAAAATGTATTGGTATTGTAGGGGATCAGAATGGCCTGTTCTATTATCAAAACATTTTATGAAATTGAGATTATTTTGCTAGAATTTATTTTGTTAAAGTAACACAATTAGAGTTATCTTCTGGTGATACTCATTTCAGAACAAGCTGATGCAGTTCACTCGTTTATGTGTAAAGTCTTCAGTGCACCATTGTCTTTCTAACCAGTCAATTCAGGATAAAAAAAAGTGCGGATTTTTCATTCATAAAATTCATAATGAAGGTCAATTTTAGAGCTTTCCTGAAGCACAGCACGGCTCTTCATTCTTCACACAGCACTGCTAGATTCCTGCCATTATGTGACTTTGAGCAGAGGTAGCTTATTCTTCTAGTGCTTTGACTGGAGTTGTATTTAGTTGCTCATACTCTGAAAATTTACCACAAACTCTGTTTGGGTTTTTTGTTTTTTTCAATTGATTCAGCCTTACAGAAATTCTTCATGCTGATTGCTACTCTTCTCAAGTAAAGCATCACTGATCTAAGTCAGCCAGAATATATTGGTGTTTGTGGAGATGCAGTGTCCTTTTTAATCTCAGACTTTTTTATGAATTAGACGTAATTAGCAACTTAGATGCTTTGGCTGCTTCAGTACCTCAGTTATAATCCCAAAGATGCCTTTTCTTACTCTTATTCTGTTAGTGGGTTTTCATCTTGCTTTCAGACTTACTTGCACTCAGAGTTCCTTTGTGAGAGGATTACATAAGTGAGAAGTGTATTTTACACTGAACTACAATGTTTAAATTTAAAAAATATTTTTTTAGGAAAGCAGTGAAATTAAAGTCCATGGTGTCCACTTTCTAGGAACAGTAGCAGGTACCTCTGGCTGACATTCTCTAGAGAAGTCCAGAAGCTATACAGACTATATACAAGATGCTTTGTGCGTCCAAAGGTTTTAAAAATCAGACTTCTAATTAAACTTGCTTTAGACTTAGTTTTTCCTGTGTATCAAACACAGTTTATTGGTATACTGTTGTAGTTCTTTTCCCTACTGAGCTTGGGCAAAAAAACCCCAAAAAACTTTAGGTGAACATTTACAGTTTTTACATACCTGATTCAGTGGAACATAGCAAAATCTTTGCGTGATTTTTGACAAATTCAGATCTGCCTTCAGGCTAATACAGCTAAGGACAAAGGCAAAAATGGCCTAGTAGATTAGTTTGATATTGAGATTCACCAATAATGGCTATACTGGTGTTCCTTAGGACTCTTGCAAAATTGCTGCAATGGAGAAGCAAAGAATTTGGACCAGGTCCTTCCAGTATTTTTCCTGTCTCTGCAAAGAGAGGAAGAGAGAAAGGAGGGGGAGGAGGGAAGTATTCTAGAGGGTTGTTCCTTAAGTGCATTGTCTGGAGATATTATATTTAAATTGTTTGTATTCAAGGAAGGGAGGGGATACACGTATGAGCACATATAAATAGCTGTTCCCTGAAGATACTTTGTTTTAGTACAGTGGTATTATCAGTGCAATGGGCTGTGATTTTTCATTTCATTCATCACTTATACTGAAGTCTCTGAAAAGCTTTATTTAATTGTACTAAAGACATCAGTCATGATTTTCTAGTTAAAGTTGTAGGAGGCTATCATTTTGAAACACAATTATAACTTTCAAAATAATTCCTTTTAAGATGATGTTTAGTGTCAATCCAAGCATGACTCATGTAGTGAAGGTGAGAAAATAATCTTAACCATTTTTACTTTATCAGAGTCTGACAAGGGTTTTCTTTTTAAAAAAGGCAGTTTTTCAAAGCTCTGACATAAAGCCCCCACACATTTTAGTTGAAGGTATCTTTTAGTTACCTCGAACAACACTAAATAAAACTGGTTATGCAACTAAATCACTAACTTTGGCTTGTGATGACCTAATGATCAGAGTCTATAGGCTTATTGTGTGGTTGTGGGGAGGCCACTTAAGCTGCATCTAAAGCGACAAACCCTGAGCCTATTTAGGTTTCCTCATCACCCAAGGCAGAGCTTGTTGCAGTTCTCTGTGTGTTTAGACCTTCTCTTGCAAAAAGCAAGGGATGCAGGATGCCTGGGTCTTATGCCAGTATGATTCTAGGGAAGAGTCAGAGCACTCAGCTGGGCATAGGGACTTGGTAGTTCTGCATTTTTGTTGTTGTTGAGCTGGACATCCCTGGACTGTTTTGGCAACCTCTTCTACAGGGTTGATGTCTATTCCCCCAAATGAGTCTCCACCACACATTCTGAGAAATTCTCCAGGCTGCCTCAGCTGTATACACAGGCACCCTTAGATGTGAATCTGCAGGCTCTTCAGTAAGGACTCTGAAGGTCCCCCTCGACTTTGCTCTGGTTTATATTTGTTTGTAGCAAATATATCCTAGAATCCACCTTGCTGCCTGCTGCAAAAGAGTAATCTGGTGTGTATGTGCCTGTGAACACATGGAAGAAGAAGGTATATTCTGGTACATTGGCCAGATGCTGTGGGCTTTCAGCTTGCCTCATTGCTCACCTAAGGGATGCTTATGCTGGTGTCTGGCAGAGCACAGAACTGAGAGAAAACACATTGAAATTTTTATTACAGCCTACTTGAGTACTTGCATGGAACAGGATGGTCCCAAGGCATGTCTGGTGTTTGTCTCCTGGCACATCTTCAGGATGGATTGTCTAAAGCCATCAGGCTGGCCTGGACTCACTAGTGCTTGTCGTTGCTACAGGACACCACCAGTCAGGGTATGGGAGGGCGAGAGGTCTAAGCTCTGTTAATAAGATTATAGAATCATAGAATGTTAGGGGTTGGAAAGGACCTAGAAGATCATCATCAACCCCCCTGCCAGAATAGGATCACCTAGACCAATTCACCCAGGAACGCATCCAGGCAGGTATTGAACGTCTCCAGAGAGGGAGACTCCACAATCTCCCTGGGCAGCCTGTTCCAGTGCTCTGTCACCTTCACTGAAAAAGTTTTTCCTTGTGTGAGTTTGATGACCTAAAACAATTTATGAAAGGGTGCTTTGGGAAGGTGGAGGGGGGGAAGTGGGGGGTGGGGATGGAGTTATGTTAGAAGTACTGCAGACTGACAAAATCCTGAAATCTTCATTGTATTTGACAGTACCCTGGGTTATGAGGGGCAAAGATGGGGTAGAACTTGAAAGAAGAAAATGAGTGTTTTCAAGTTCTTAACCTGCAAAACATTATTTACTTCTTGTTTACTTTTTCTCAGGAACTACCTTTGTTTAACAGAGTAGGGATTTAATCTCAGTTAGTGCTTCAAAAAAACACATTTTTGCTTAAAGTAATTCTTCCTCAGAGGAAAGGCAAAGCAGCAAATAAACATTTTCCTATCAGCAAATATCAACTATATAGAGTGCTTCTGCCTATCAGCTGGGCAACTTGGATTGTCCTGATGACATCCAGCTCTCATGTTTCTCTACTCTAGTTAGCCCATAGGATCAATTTAAGTTCAGGGACTTGAACTTTATCTTCAATTCTATAGGTGGCTCAGGCCAGTGAGCAAACAAATAATCTAAAGCTTTAGATCCTTTAAACATATAGGCATTCAGCAAAAGATCATGATTAATGCCTGCCTTCTCTCAGACTGTAATTGCCAGAAGGGCAGTGAGGTTTATTGTGCAGGAGAACATGAGAATGTGAGATTAACTTCTTAGAAACTAAGGCCATCATAGAAATGACTTCCAGTGCTAAAGCATTCCTCACCTATTTCTTTATTATAAAGAAGAAAAAATAGAGCTATGTTATTTTTCCTCCAGTGTCTTACCAGCAACCAGTGCTCCAGTCTTATGTTCAATCCATTTACTTTGTTTCATTTTCTAGACTAAAAAAGGATGACAAATCTAATTAACTCCAAGTACATCTGTTTCTCTCTTGAGCCCAATGTAACACCATTAAGTAATATTTCAAGTCAATCTTCATCCCTATTCAGTAGTTTTTTTAACTATATGCATTCATGCTGGAGGTCTCCTCTGCTGCTGTCAAGCTCATTTACTAGTACCACTTCCTCCAGTCTTGGCAAATCATTTAGTTGCCATCCTCAGATTCATTTTCCCTTTTTAGATTAAGCCAGTTCTCCACTACCATACAGGAGGCCATTTGAGATAAAATATCTTTTCTAGCTTTCTTACAAATGTAACATTTTTACTGGACACCCAATTTCAAACAAACTTTGCAACACAACCAGACAAATAAATTAGAATGTGATTTCTCTTTAAACCTTTACTAGAGCAAAGCTTTTCTTACCCCAGTCTTCTCAGATAGTATCAGAAGGCTAAAATGTCTTCTTTTCCCCCTCCAGAAAGGGTCCAGGCATCTTGTAGTAACTTGATAAAATGAGATTCTGCATCATAAACACAAAGATGAAAAAAAATCAGTCTACTTGTCATTAGATACTTGGTACAAGAGTTGACATGATGCAAATGCAGTGTTTCTAAAAATATTTTAAACTATTTAAAAAAAAAAAGGCACTTAATGTGGAATAAACTGAAATGTGAATTTTAAGTAAAATAGTGCTTAGATAAAATTCACCTTGTTGAATATAGCAACACAGCCATTTTTTAAGATGTTTTCCTTTTTCTTCTTGATTGATAAAATGACTTAACAACTAGTATAAATTATACCATAGGGTAGGAAGCTGTAATAGTGTAGGAGAAGCTGGCCTTCTGAACATGTAAAACAGTTTACGTGTATACTATGATGAATGCCATAAAGACTTTTTCAGTGAAATGAGACATTACTTAGCTGAGAAGCCTTCTTCTAGAGAATATTCCTGAAATGTAATACATATTATGAAATGTACTTTATCCTGTATTTTGATATTTAACAATATTTTACTGTTGAAAAGAAAGAAAAAAAATGGAAGAGCCTTTTAACTCTCCTCCTACTTCTTCTCCCACAAGAAAAAAAAAAAAAGATTACTGTTAAATAACAGGAACTTTCAAATCTGGGGGGGGTGGGGTTGGTGATGTGTATGTGTGAAAGGGCAGAAATGGGTAGTGTGTCCCCTGACACAATTATAGGTTTTCATTTAGAAAAGCATGACATTATTTTTTATTTTCCCTCAACCTTGCACATTGTTGAACATTGTAAAGAAAACCGATTTCTTATGTGTGACCTTCCTAGATTTAGAGAGCTTTTGAAGTGTTACAAATTATCTATCAAGAAGTGGGGTGAGGAAAACACTTGAGCTGTGTATATAATTAATCCTAATGCAAATAGGAAAGAATATATTTACACACAGGAAAACAGAGATGATGAAGCCCACAAAGTTGGAGTTCAGACATTTGGAAAAAAAATTTATATAGGACGTTTTCGTTACAGAATGTAATTTAATTATAAATATTTTATTTCCAAAACCTTTCTAGCTTTCAAATGCATCTAGATTCTAGGAGGCTGGTAAAGAATGGCATGGGCTAAAATACATTTCAAATACAATAAATACAACTTATGCAATAGGAGAGGATTAAAGTCCATGAAAGTACAGGGAAACTGAAAGAAATAGGAGACAATATAATCTTCTACTATGAGATTACATTCCTTTAGAATGGACAGATATTTAATTGTGACTGAATTAATCCTCCCCTAAGCCTACACTTGTTGAGTTCCATCAAAAATAAACTGCTGCAATGATTTTTGAGAAACAGAAGTATCAATTCAGAATATTTACTATGTACAATAGAAGTATAGTACTGTATTTGATACTATAACAGTGAGAAAGAATATCTTCCTTTTGTAAACACAATTTAAGGAAATAGATTCAACAGAGAGCAAGAAGGGGAATAATGGAAAGTTTGATGAAAGCAAAACAAATATTTCATTCTCATTCTTCCAAGTATAAAAATTAAACTATTACTTTCAATAATGATAATGTTGAAACTGTATGAAACATGAAGCATAAACATCTAAACCAACAGATACCAAAACATAGATTTAAGATCTTTTATATTACTGCATTCGCTGGCAACCGAGAAGGAAAGCTTTACTCATTTCCAGCAAATACAGGTAAGATGTGGAAGCTGGACACTGTGCTAAGACATTTTCTAAAATATGTACTAGATGCAACATTTAATTAGATGGAGTAGAGGACTGGGTGAACAAAAGTTTTCTTCACTGAGTAATGGTTTGATTTTATTAGTTCTGCTGTCTCACTTTAACATTGCACAATATTTGTTTAGCTTTTAAAATGAACTAATTCATATTCTGAAATCTGTCATATATGCAATGAAATCAGTAGCTTTTTTCACTTGTGGGAAGAAGAAAAGTATTTTAGTGCCTCTGAAATAGATGCTCCTCCTCCTACACAACAAACTGGCATTTATCTTCATGTGATTATGAGGCTAGTTTGTATTGTAGAAAGGCAGGTATCAATACTGCCATAAGGTAATTAACAAGATTACTTTTGACATCATAACACCAGTTGTGCACTGCAATGCTCATGCCTCAGCACTTAAGTATTTTTATGTTTCTACCACTTCCATCTCAATTACTTAAATATGTAATGGGAATAATATTTCCCATATTAACTTTTATAACTTATTATATTTAAAAGCAAGTCTGTGGGACAGAGCACCTTTTATTCAGTGTAAACACAGTATCTTTGAAAGGAAGAGAACAATTTCTGCTAGGTGGTTTGACATAGTTGTAACAGAAATAATAGATTTGATCATTGTTTTGACTTGTTACATTTCCATTTAATTTACTCTTTAATGGACAAAAATATAGGAATATAAAACAAACCTAGATTGTTCACTACACTAGAGGGAATATTTCTGAACACTGGATAGCTTTTAGCAATGACATTATGGTCCTTTTCTTGTGAAATGTCTCTTAATGTTGCACCGAATTAAACAGAAAAAATTATGAAAATCAAGAGAGAACCACAGCCATTAAAGAAAGATCAGCAGATGAGCATTGTTCTTCAGAATAAATTGCTATTGTAAGTGAATCATTAGGCAGGATTCTACAGCTGTGAGTTTGTAAAGAAACTAATACAAGGAGATATATATTGAATCTGGAAAGCTCCTGCACTAGAAAAAGAGCACAAAAGCAAAGAAGTGAGCATTTTAGTGTCTCTGAAATAAACATTTTTTATAACTCTTTTAAAACATAAAAATAGGAGGAACTGAAAGAACCTCAAGTTAAGTACAACTCAGAGTCAAATGGTGAGAACAGTATATGGAAATAGCTATAATACTCATCTATACAGTTTTCAGTACAATGTTTCAAGTCTATTTCATAGTAATCCAATCTGCTTCATAAAATCAAAGTCAGACAGTGAAAGATACTATCCTGATTCTGGAATAATAATCTGTTAGATCAGGTCACTGAGTTCTGAGAAACAAATGTGGACTAATTAGAATGGAATTTTATCTGACTATAAAGTACATGGAGACAAGTCACATAGGAATTAAATGTGTGCTCCAGAAGTAGCAGAAGTGATGCTGGTATCATGATGCATTACTTATATTATAATCAAAATAATCACCTTTAGCTGTTACTTTTTTTTTTTTATTACTCTATGAATTTGCTCACAATGAGAAACAAGCATTTTTTTTCTTTTAGCTAGGTAATAAAAAATAATTTTTGACGTAGATTACATCATCCTATTACCATTTTCATTCCATTATTGAAGTTTATATAGTTGTTAAGTCTCAGTTTGCCTTACAGATATTTCAAAAGGTATGAGGACTAGACCTATCTCAAAATTTTCAATGTAGAACAATCCACCATTTTTAGTTTCAATATTACAGCTGTATTCCCTGTAATTACTTGAAATGCTACCATGCCTGCAACTACTGATTTTTTTTTTCCTTGGATTTAAAAATAATATAATCTTCTGTATCTACAGAATTACTAATCAATTCAGCCACAAATGGAGAGTTATACATATGAATGATAAGTAGATAGTTCTCTGAACTAGCTTCACAGTAGTGCAGATAAAGCAAATTACTTTTCACAGTTTCCTAGATTAGAGAATTGAATATATTTACAAAATAAACCATATTGAACCTTTCATAATTTTAAGTATTTTAACATCTAGTGAGACACCAGTTTCCAGTTTGATAATCACTATGCAAGCAGCAATGTATGACAGCCATCACAAAAAGCAAACAGCTAAGACAAACATAAACAGAAAGAGGGAATACAAAGAATTAGAGTGATAAAATGATGTGCCAGAAACAAACCACTAGTATCTGTGGTTGCCTGTTCCCTCTGCCATATACCATTCTCTATTTTCCTCATATGTTACATTTTAACACTTAATGTAACATTTAATATATTAAACACACTGTAATAAGAAATGCCTGGGTGATTTACAGCTCAAGTGACAACAGATACTTTTTTTTAGCCCTGTAGGATAAAAACTCTTCTGTGTGGTTGTTGTAATGTATCAGTATAAAAAAAGTCAGAATGAGAAAGCCCACATACTGAATGATCTCAGGAGCAATCTTATACAGTTATAATGGCTTTACATTAAATTGTCTGTAACAATTGCTTGCCATTAAATGGTAACAATTTAGAGGTACTGGGAAAGAATATTAGATCGCAGGGAGCTAGATTTTTGTTAAGCAAAAAGAAAGAAAGGATATACCCAATTACCTTTTCCATTGTTGGTGTTCATTGGGTGGATGTGACAAATGGCAATTGTATATGATAGCTGATGACAGCACCCCACGAAGGAGGGAGTTCTTTATCCCCCACGTACATTTGAACAGAGATCCAGAAGAGGATGACAAGGAATAGTCCCTGCGGCACACAGAGAAAGCTCCACTTCGGACACTTGTGGGGCTTTTTGCTCCGTTTATATTTATCTAACAGGTTACAGGCTTTCTCTACTCAGAGATTTTGCCTAGAACAGCGGAGACCCTACTGAAGGCAGAGCGGAGAGGGTTAATT